>NDFZ01000127.1:0-10248 GCA_002192655.3 Mamestra configurata | reverse complement strand
AATTTGTAATATGCTTGTTCACAAAGTGTACTTTTAACATGAGTTTTAAATTTTCTTTCATGTCCTCGGACGCAACTCGGTTACTGGCCTGCTCCACCTGTCATCTCCACGTTCCATACTTTGTTTTTTACCGTCCCTTCGTACGCCTTCGGATCTCGACGTATTAAACTCAGTTTAATAGCCTTTTTTTTTTTTTTTGATGTCCGTGGGAAATCCTCCACCCTGGGGCGGGTGGAGGGGTCTGTCAGACTCTTACTGACTAAAACCACCCCGGTGTTCCATCTCCCACCTACGCCGGGGATCGCGGGAACGTTGCGCCAAGCATGGAACGCTTCGTGGCTCTCTGTGCCACTCGGAGCCTATAATTCACAGCTTCCTGTGTGAGCGTCCATGTCTCAGCATCATACGTCATAGTGGACAAAACACACTGGTTATAAATGCTTCAGCTTTTATATACTGTGGAATTTTGTCTGACTTCAGAATGGCAATCGATGTCCAGGAAGTCGTCTTATTGCTTGATTTGCGTTTATGCACATTCATAATTATTTCCAGAAACTGAGGTTAAATATTGAATTTAAAATTTATATTTGGTGTTTTTTTTCAGCTACTGAAAACTACTGTGAAAACAGTAATGTTCGGCTAATTTCTGACGTTACATGCGTTCGCTCTCCAAACGCTAATGGAAGAAACTTTAACACTACGAATGAGAAGCGCAAAAACTCTTATACTACAAATGAACCGGGCAAAAACTCCAATGCTACAAATAAGTTGGGCAAAAACTCTAATTCTACAAATGAGCCGGGCATAAACTCTATTTCTACAAATGAGCCGAGCAAAAACTCTGATACCACAAATGAGCCGGGGAAAAACTTTAATTCTATAAATGAGCCGGGCAAAAACTCGTATGCTACGAATGAACCGGGCAAAAACTCGTATGCTACGAATGAACCGGGCAAAAACTCGTATGCTACGAATGAACCGGGCAAAAACTCGTATGCTACGAATGAACCGGGCAAAAACTCGTATGCTACGAATGAACCGGGCAAAAACTCGTATGCTACGAATGAACCGGGCAAAAACTCGTATGCTACGAATGAACCGGGCAAAAACTCGTATGCTACGAATGAACCGGGCAAAAACTCGTATGCTACGAATGAACCGGGCAAAAACTCGTATGCTACGAATGAACCGGGCAAAAACTCGTATGCTACGAATGAACCGGGCAAAAACTCGTATGCTACGAATGAACCGGGCAAAAACTCGTATGCTACGAATGAACCGGGCAAAAACTCGTATGCTACGAATGAACCGGGCAAAAACTCGTATGCTACGAATGAACCGGGCAAAAACTCGTATGCTACGAATGAACCGGGCAAAAACTCGTATGCTACGAATGAACCGGGCAAAAACTCGTATGCTACGAATGAGCTGGGCAAAAACTCGTATGCTACGAATGAGCCGGGCAAAAACTCTAATGCTACGAATGAGCCGGGCAAAAACTCTAATGCTACGAATGAGACAGATAGCAACATAAACACTACAGATATTACTGACTCAAGTGACCACGGTTTGTATATTCTATAAATGAAATTGTTACACATCAAAATCATTATTCGTTTATTTAACACGAAATAATTAGTGTAATTAATGTAATTAATTTGTTATTATTATGTATGACCCCGTTGCTCTCATGGTCGGAAACACGACGAAAGTTCAGGTCGTGCGAAGTGTACCTGTGTTTTTTCATTATAATTTCTCAAAAGCAGCCCGATGTTTGCAGCTGGTGGTGTGACCAAGAAAATACGTCAAGTAGTTGTAGTTACTACTCCACTCTGATCTCGTCTGATCTCTGCAGAATTGCACTTGTGGTTCTGCTAATATATCTTGCGTACTCGGTTAATCTCCGTTGGGATTGCCACTGCCACCGAAATTCGGTCAGGATGAGGCTTATCATCACGTCACTTGTTACAGATTCAGATACCAGCAACTACTTAACCATCATCATATCATCATCCGCAAGTGTGCTGGTACTTCTAGTTGTGATTTATTTAGTTATTAACAAACGATGCCGGAGAGATACTAATCGACGAGAAAGACCTCAGCTACCGTTACCACAAATACCAAGTCAGCGGACCCCAGATGAAGTAAGTTGTCAAATGCAGTCAATGTCACTGACATGTCTGCACCTTCATTCAAATTTCTTTGCTACCTTCAAATTGACACCTTCATTGAACAAACTCACATTGATATTTCCTTTCATCCAAACAATTCAGTATGTATAAAGACTGATAAATTATAGAAAACGCCTGCGACATATAGGTAGATTGGACCTAGGAGAAGTAGACAGGACAGTTCAGATTTCCGATTTTATGTATAACGCGAAGTCGCTGGTAGAAGCTGGTTTTGAAAAATCGTAAATTCAAAGTGCTTTATTTCAATTGAGCGAATAATTCCGTTCGCTCGACAACAGACATCATGCGATGGATCTGTTATCAAACTGTTAAGACAAGCGGGAGCCTCATTTTCCGTTTAACATTGTGTGTTTTTTATTTAAATCTTCCTGTTGATTTTTTCAGCTTGATCCTAATTCACCGTTTTACGTGAATTTGCTTTTCCGAAGGGAGTGCCAACTGGAGATTCAGGCTCGAGAGGAACCGCAATACGAAGAAATAATGTATCAGTAGATACAAGCAGGTGGCCAGCAAGTTTGAACAAGATCATTACACTATTCACATGCGCGTACATTGTAGGTCCGAAACAAGTTCACATCGGAAGCACGTCATGCGAAAAACTTCTAGATCACACTAGATCGAAAACTCGTAGCAAAAGGCGTGTTGTGAACCCATACTGAGTGTATGCTAATTCAGTTCGTCAACGATCAGCAGCTAGCAATAGTCGTTTAGGAGAAACTGATGGCAGAATTTTAAATATTCTCCTCATAGCTGTCACTGCGGCGAAGCTGTCAACAGCCTCGGGCACCACGGCCTGTCATACAATCGATGTGCGGGACGCGTAGCGCGGCACGCAAACATCAACGACAGTATCCGACGCGCTCATGTCGCCGTCGGCGTACCAGCTGTATTAAAACCCAATGGCCTGGTACGCGACGATGGCAAGCGACCGGACGGTATGTCTTTATTCCCATGGAAGATGGGTAGGCCTGTAGTGTGGGACGCTACTTGTGTCGATACTCTTGTGCCATCCCATCTTCCTTGCTCGTCGCGCTGTGCTGGCGCTGCCGCTGCGGCTGCAGAGAACCTCAAGCGGCGAAAGTATAATAACCTAGTTGGCAATTATGTTTTCGAGCCGTTTGGGGTTGAAAGTCTTGGACCGTGGGGTCCGAGTGCTCATGCGTTATTTAAAGATCTTGCTGAACGCTCAGTTGACACTAAGCGTGACGCAGGGCTGGCTTTTACCTCGGACAGAGGATAAGCATTGCCATACAACGTGGCAATGCCGCCAGTCTTTTGGACTTACTAGCAGTCGACAGCGATGCGGATGAATTTTTTGACGCCATATTTTAGTTATGAGTTTTTATTTTTATTTTAAGTGTAGGATATAGTTAGATTAGTATTTTAAATATTAAATAAAAATTGTGCTCTTTATTAAAATGTTTATTTGGCCGACACAGTAACACACAATGTAGGAACAAACATTCTATTCTTCTTCATCCTTCACGAAATTGTCCTCATCAGCTGTAAATAAGAGGAACATAAAGACTATTTAATCTTTACCTATTGAAAAGATATATATGTATATGTACTCAAATCTATTACAATTCCGTCGGATCGTTATATTTTTTTTTATGAAATGACTTGCACAAAAGAGGCTAGGGCTGGCAAATATGTAACATAAAATATGTAATGTGATATTTTGCAACAACTTTTACTATAGCGGAAAGTATAGAATCGCTGTAGGATACAATTATGGCAGTATAAAATAAAACTTTAAAATATTAACTTCGTAGCAACTTCATATTCGTAACGTTTTATGGTTTTTTATTTGAAAGTATAAGACATCGGAATGGATTTTAAACGTCTTTATTACAAATTACTAGAAAAGTGCATAATACTGTGAGAAATTTTCCCCCAGTGATTCTATAGGTACTTTCCCCATCGAATAAGTTTACCTTAACCTTAACCTTTCTAAAGACAGAACGCTTAATGTTATAGCTTATGTATTTTAAATTGCCTACCCTCCTTNTCTTTATTACAAATTACTAGAAAAGTGCATAATACTGTGAGAAATTTTCCCCCAGTGATTCTATACTTTCCCCATCGAATAAGTTTACCTTAACCTTAATCTTTCTAAAGACAGAACGCTTAATGTTATAGCTTATGTATTTTAAATTGCCTACCCTCCTCTGTCATCAAGCATTGGAAGTCACCTAACTTACAGCCTGCCCAAGTTATACTCAGACGCGATTTCCTCATGTACCTACATTTCGCAATTTCAGGGTCGGCCCACTAAAAGTTGTTCATAATAGTGAGTACAATAACCCCTTTTAAGGGGTTCCGTACCCGAAGAGTAACCCACGGAACCCTGTTACTAAGCCTCCGCTGTCCATCCGTCCATCTGTTCATCCTTTCGTCCATCTGCCTGTCCGTCCGTCCGTCAATCCATCTTTGTCAGTGGGCTGTATCTCAAGAACCGTAATAGGTAAATAGTTGTCATTTTCACAGAGTGTCTAATTCTATTGCCGCTATAACAAAAAATTATAAAAAATTACATTAAATTGATATTTATAAAATTCTTCCGTTACTGACTGACTGAGTGACTGACAGACAACGCACAGCCGAAACTACTGGTCATAGAAAGCTGGAATTTGTCATGTAACTTTCCTACAGAAGGGAGCACTAAGAGAGGATTCCCCGATATTCCTACGTGAACGCGAAAAAACGGGATATGCGCATATGAAAGCTAGTTAAAAATAAAAGGAAAAAAACAAGAAACGTGTTTTGTTTTCGTTTAGGGTATGGAAAACTTCATGTGAGAGTCTGACTCGCTCTTGGCCGGTTTTATTTTAATACCGGTCCCGACTGACTAGATGTCGAGAACCCTAGAATATTCTAGCGTAGAAAATACTAGAAGGTATTTAACTCTACTACTTCTGCTACTCGATACTAGATGGCACTATTAGTAACCATTTTCGTCATTTACCTACCCGGTACTAATTCTGGCGCGCAACATTACTATTGCGGCGAAGTCGTGAGCTAGTACTAGTGCATATCTGTCTGCAACTCTGTTTAACAGTTTGACTCAGGACCAAAACGCCGCGGAAAACCCCGACTAACATGGATATCAGTTGTTAAGAAAGACCTCGCCACAGATAATATAGACAGACTGACGACCCAGAAGCGACATCTCTGAAGAAGAACGATTAGGACAGCCAACTCCAATTAGAAACGGGACAAGGCCTGAACAAGAAGAAGATTTTCATTGTTTTATAAAAAGCTTGGCTATTATAAATCCTTATGGCGCCATCTATACCGCCACAAACGAACTACAAAAAGAGTGACGTCGCACAAATCCTACATCGCGGTATCAAAGCTCTACGAGATTTCAACTTACGTCCGTCTGCTCGGCGGTTCGTGACATCTCAGTGTAGGGTTGTGGGACTTTCCACCTTGTTACTATACCTACTTCGTGTCTGCCTCTGTGTCCGCATTGTTCTTCTTAATAACGCAGCGGATTTCGACGAGGTTCTCACCATCATTTAGAGAATTAAATTAATGAAAAAAAAACATGTTTTATTTAGTCGTAGAAACCGTACGAAGCAGGGACGGATCACTAATGTATGATAAGTTTAAGTTATCTAATTCCTTTCCGCGACGCAGACGAAGTGAAGCGACACAAGTGACCGTTTTTAGTAATATTATTTTTAGTCTTACATTGTTCTAAATTGTATGTCGTTGCAAATGTTATTCTGCTTGTCTTTACAAAAAAAAAACGTCCGCATGCGGAAGTCTGTCGCAATCTGTCAAAAAAGCCTCAATTTCCATACATATTTGACAGGTTACGTCTGACATGCGAATGTGAACGTTGCTTAAAAATGGCTAATTATTTTCCAGGCGACCAACAACTTAAAGGGCGACTAACTATTTGTTACTAAAAAAAAACTTGGCAGCGATTAAATATTTTAGGAATAATTATATCACATAAGCTTCAAAATGCAAGGAATTATAAAAACTAAATGATGGCTGCTACTTTAAGGTAGTGAACATATTAAACAGAGCCAAATGAAATAAAAGGAAAAGAAACAAATAATGACATGGCAAATATTGTTGTGATTTATTACAGCAAACAATCTTTAGACAATAAACAGTTTGTGAAGTTCGAAACGGCTATGTTAGGTTAGGTTAGAGGGTGATCAGTGCTCGACCTCTGGCTCGGGAGAAGGCACGGCTCCCTGTCGTTTCGTGCGACGCAGGTCCTCTCGGGGCATGGCTGCTTCGGGAGGATCTTGTGTCGCATAGGCAGGGAGCCGGACGCTCGATGCCACCACTGCGTCGACTGTCGCTGCCAACCTTCTATTTTTATTACCGACTTTAATTTTATTTTTAAATACCAAATTCAGATGAATTTGTCGCCGCGTTTAATACGTGCCCTTAAAAGTTACTAGAATTGGCACTCTGTCTGAACTATGCTGTCATTGCACCAATCAACCACCGATTCATGAAGCAAACACTTATCATTGTCAATCGAATCGAATTCAACTATGTCGGGGTCAGCTTGCAGTCTGACCGGATGCAGCTGAGTGCCAGTGCTTCACACGGAGCGCCTGTCTATCTGACCTCCGCACCACAGTAACACCATAAGTACCCCTTGGCAGAACTCTTGTCAAATTCTTAGCTTCTGACGAACGGTCGATTCTGTAAACATGTCGAAGTGAAGGCATACAATCAAGATGTCACGTGATCACGAAGTGAGCTGTCATTCTATCACCCAAGCCTTCACTTCTACATGTTTACAGAATCGACCGGCTGTCTGTAACGACAGTCAAAGATGCACAAATGACAGTCGGTATAAATAGTTTAGCGTGCTTTCCACCCATACACTCTACTATTTTTGAGTTTTATAATAATTTGTTACAAGTTAGCAAAACTCGTCAAACCCTAAAACATCGATGCGGTGAACTGGTCAAAAATTGTAAATTTTGGTGATCGGTCATGGAGACAAAATGATTTGACCATGCNTTTAGCGTGCTTTCCACCCATACACTCTACTATTTTTGAGTTTTATAATAATTTGTTACAAGTTAACAAAACTCGTCAAACCCTAAAACATCGATGCGGTGAACTGGTCAAAAATTGTAAATTTTGGTGATCGGTCATGGAGACAAAATGATTTGACCATGAGAATGTTTCAAAATTCAAGTCAGTCGAGCGATGGGTAGCTACTCTAGGTAGAACGGAAATAGACCTACGACTCCCGACTCCTACTGCGGCGCGGCGGCTGGGGCGTGAGGTTTGCCTCTCCCTCACGCAGCTTAACCTCGAGGTTCAACTCGTGCGGCTGTTATTAGTAGCGACGAGCTTTCTAAATATTGTGCGTTAAAAATAGAAATAAATCTTTGACTCCCTACTTACAAATTCATTTAGCGATTTCGTACTGTTTTTCGAGTGCGCATAAAGTCAAAAGTCATTTATTCAAATTAGGCTGAGTGCCAGCACTTTTTGAACGTCAAAGTTCTACATAAAGACAGTCCCCCAAAACGCCCGCCCGTCACCACTTCCTAGTGTTTTAGCTGGGAAGAAGAAGTGGCGCAACAAACTCCCCAGCAACACATCTGTCTGTTGAGTTATAAGAACTATCACTTATACAAAGATATGTAAGTAGTCAGTATTCTTACAAAGAAAACAATACAACAAAGGTAACACGTAAAAACATAAAACTTAATAATTCGCTACTTGTAAGCTAGCACACTCCATTATGCCAGCATAAACAGACAAACTCAAGCATAAAAACAATATCAAATCAAACTAAATAAGCCTCCAGACATGAAGGGTGTGCCCGCTTACACGTACAGAGGGTAGAATTTAATAAAAAGATCTGTGACTCGACGCCACAAGTGATAAACCAGGGCCATCAAAATTAAACATTAAGCATATAATCGTTATAACAATAGTAAAATCCATGGCTAACAAGACGACCTTTCACCACAAGCAGCACCCGTTCACGAGCATAACGCAAAGATCAGCCATTACCCCCCTCGCCATATTTGAGGGAAAGAGGTAACCCGACCCCCGACGCTACCGCAAGCAGTAAAATCTAAGGGAGCATGACGAACTTGCTGCCGGTTGCTCAGGATAGAATAAAATCAAACAACTGTCGAAGTCACTAGTTAATCACATGTTGCAATACACTCATTATAAAACATTTTTATGAGAGTATTAAGTCAATACATAAAAAAAATATCAAATAATTGACCTCTACGGACACATAATATAATGTATCAAAATAACAGGATAACCTTATAACAGGATACACAAACATAATAATTCATCATTCTACTAAAGCTTGTTGAGAATTAAAAGCTGTAATTTTACAGTGCGACAAACACTGGTCAATGCTAAACACACTCGTGTAACAGAATTAAAATATTTAATAAATTAAAAAAAATGTGTAATAATGAATTCCATATTTTTCAATGTGTGTGGAATAGCTTTAGCAGTTCTGGCGTGTGATGCATCACAAGACGATAATTGTAAGTAAGTTTTATCATTTTCATTTATTAGTCTTAGATCCGATTAGGAAGCGTTATTCATCCGTAGCTGGGGAGTTTGTTGCGCCACTTCTTCTAGCTATAATACTAGGAAATGGTGACGGGTGGGCGTTTTGGGGGACTGTCTTTATGTAGAACTTTGACGTTCAAAAAGTGCTGGCACTCAGCCTAATTTGAATAAATGACTTTTGATTTTGATTGTTTGATTTCGTATACTGGATGAAAACCATTTGTATAAAAAATATATGTACAATATCGAATAAATTAAAAAAATAATACATGTGTTCCAGAATTGCGTGGGTCATATTTATATATTTTTTGGTGTTCTGTATCTGCTATATAAGAAAAAATAGAAGACTTGGGTATCACCTGACGGCTTCACTCGCAATGAAACCGACTGCGTTTTATCACCGGACAAGCAACTTATAAAAAGCATTAGCGTTATTAACAGAATCAAGTATAGCTCAGATCACAGACTAGCGCCAAAATTAGACTAGACTTTAAAATTCACCGAGCCAAATTGTTTACGAAACAAGTTAAGTGAAATAAAAATAAAATTAGAGTGAACAGGCTTCTTCTGGGTAAGCTCGCTCCATCGTCGACTTTGTCTCTGTCATCTATGACCTAGACTAGAGTCAAGAGTATTGATTTGATAGAAAAACGAACAAATAAAGAAAAAGGAAGTAAATAGAACACAGAACAATAGATAAAGAAGTTACAAGAAGCATTAGGAAGGATTTGAGTAATCTAAAAACACATTTGGCCTTAGAAAACCACACATCCCTATGAGAGAATAGAAGTCCTGGGGAAGACGGAATTACAACCGAAGCGCTTAAAATCGGCTCTAGTATTTTGTTCCCTCACCTCACTAACCTATTTAATGAATACAATATTACAATGATGAAAAGATCCGAAAACGATCGTACGTACCTATAAATGCACAAAAGGGCGACTGCAAAGGGGTCTCATTGCAGTCTTTCCAGGGACATGCCCTAGCAGGCGTTGCACAGAGGGGATTTCGGGATGGTCTTTAAACAAGTTAAGGGACTTCCATGTGGTGATGTTGGTTTAAGTGACATAAATTTCCGACACTCCTTGATCTTTTCCCCAAAAGTCCAGGCGCTTGTTTTATAAGTGTTTTGCGTGTATCTTACATAAATAAGTACCTATAGTAAATGTTTTTTTTTTAGGTGAACCTCAAGAAACATTGCGTCTGCCGTTTTATTTCAGTTACAGTATCAATAATAATTATTCTTACTCTGAAATACATTTCAGAATCATTTTGATCAATTTGTCTCGTGGTATGGTCTATAAAATTCATGAAACAATTTATGAAAAAGGTAAGTCCATGTAGTCTATATATAAAATAAGAAACTGACTGGCTAACTGATGCACTGACTGACTGACCGATCAACGCACAGCTGAAACCGCTGGGTAACCATGAAATTTTGCACAAATATTCCTTAAATGACGTACAGGGATTTTTGGAAATTCATTCCCTAAGGGGTTCAAGTGAGAATTGT
>NDFZ01000125.1:0-10247 GCA_002192655.3 Mamestra configurata | reverse complement strand
TCACAGCCTGGTGCGTATGAACTTTCAATGAAAAATTTTGAACCAGTGCAGCAAGAGACCATAGAAGTAGTGGAGCAACAGGCGACAGTTCAAATAATTAGCTCAGAAAATTCGGACACTATGTTAACAAATCAAACTCTTATTTTAAATAAACTCAACTTAATAATAGAAAATCAGAAAAGATTTGGACAAAAATTGGCTTCTTTATCGGTACAATTAGATGAAACAAATGAAACAATCAGACAATTGCAACAAGAACAACAATGTAACGTTACATTACTAAACGACGCGTCATCGGAAGAACGAGAAAGTTTTAGCTTGAAACCTATAGAAACTAATGAAGAGTTTGAAATGTGTGAGCTTACTCTAGCCGACAAGATGCACCGAAAAAAATTAATCAAATTGTAGGGTGTGGACTGTATAGTTCAATAAAATACGTTCGTCTTGATTAAGTCTATTTAAAAGTTCACATATTTATTTACAATTAAGTCTTTACACAACAAACAGTTTATACACAATACACAAAGAAATAGATCACATAGGCAGAGATACATAGAGAGAATTACTTACGAGACAACTTGCACTTACTACTAGTTACTTATACTGGAGGATCCGACGAACTGTGTCGACCAAATAAATTTGGCCTATATTTATACGGTTTTCACGTAGGTGCAAGTTGTGCTCGGGATAACCTTGCCATTCTCTGATTTTCTTTGGCTCGTCCAATATATGGCGAGCAGCTCCGTCAGGGTCTGAGATCTGCAAGAACCTGTCGCGACCTGTAGCGACCTGTCCGATCCCACAGGTTAGTTTCGTGAAAGTGGAGCCACTTAACGTCCAATGAGTTTTGGGGTATTAGGCATGTTTGTACGTTATCTATGTATTTCTCATCACGCCTCGGCGTCCGTTACGAGTACATATGTATTTCTTATCACGCCTCGGCGTCCGTTACANGGCGACAGTTCAAATAATTAGCTCAGAAAATTCGGACACTATGTTAACAAATCAAACTCTTATTTTAAATAAACTAAACTTAATAATAGAAAATCAGAAAAGATTTGGACAAAAATTGGCTTCTTTATCGGTACAATTAGATGAAACAAATGAAACAATCAGACAATTGCAACAAGAACAACAATGTAACGTTACATTACTAAAAGACGCGTCATCGGAAGAACGAGAAAGTTTTAGCTTGAAACCTATAGAAACTAATGAAGAGTTTGAATTGTTTGAGCTTACTCTAGCCGACAAGATGCACCGAAAAAAATTAATCAAATGTTTATCTACATTGTACTCATCTAAACCGGGTCGAGGTCAAACATGTGCCTATAAGTTGATAGATATTTTATTCACGAAGGAATTTTTATGTCAGTGCTCTTGGTCCGGGGGAAGCAAGGGAGAACACTCAAAAATACCGATGAAAAATTTCACGAACTTTAGGAAGTTCTTTTTTGAAATTATACGCATGTGGGATCCGAATTTTACTGATGATCAAATGATTAGTTTTTTAAACTTGTTCTAAGGAACGCTACCAAACGTAAGTCAATGCAAGGTTTACGAGAATCATCAAAACGAGTCCGTAAATCCAAAAAATTAAGAGCACAAGTAGACAACGACGCAATCGTGCCTGAAGGTAATACAGACGGTGATATTAACCAGCTGGAAGCCAATAAAAGCATTAATACGGAAGAGCCTAGAACGGATGACAATAATGCCAAAAAGCATAGAGATGATGATGATAATGACGCAGATCCAAAAGCTGGGGATGATAACGACGTAGAGCCTAGAGATTAACTCTTAATTGACTTCTTAGGAGTAGTTCGTTCCTAATATTTTTGTGACAATTTGAATTTGTTAAACTTCCGTATTTGTTTTTTTTTATTATTTTTTATTGGAGCTTGTCGCCTAAATTTATATAGAAGAACGTGTTATGTTTGTAACAATGTACAACTGTAGGTACTGAAAAGATGTGGCATTTTTTTTTTAAATTAGTCTGGTATAGAAGATACAGGAAATTCGCATACCTATAATCTTCTTCTTCCTGCCCTTATCCCATATTAATTGGGGTCGGCGCAACACGTATTTTTCTTCCATTCTGTCCTGTCACCCGTCTCACTATCACTAACACCCTTTTCTTTCATATCACTCCTCACACAATCCATTAATTTTTTCTTAGGCCTTAGATGAGAAAGTTCTCTGTTTATCTTTATACAAGCCTTCCCCTAGAGCATACCGAATACTTGGTCAAGTGTTCATACTTCCCAAGCGAAAAACTTTAGAGAAATTGCTTTGCAAAATAAATCTACAGCCAGGAAAAAATGATATAATACTTCAACAGTTACAAAAAAAAGTAGAAAAAACGCCCACCCGTCACAAGTATTGCTGTCTGATTTTTGACGAAATGGCCATAGCACCTCAATTATCTTATGACAAGACCAATGACATTATCCATGGTTTTATTGATAATGGTGAAGAGAGATCGAAGATATTTTGTGACCATGTGTGCGTTTTTATGATAAGGGCCCAAGTAACACATTTGGTGACAAATAGCTTGCATATAGCATTTTTTTGGAAACTATAGTAATAAAGACCTACGTGATTAAGTTCCATAAAGGTGGTTGGAACCTATAAGCAACCTGTATGTTACCAAAGGGAGAAATATTGCAACTTATTTTTAGATGCAAAAGCGATGCTTATGAGTTCGAATTGTTATCCTGAGTGGCACTTGGAACTAACGGTGCAAATTGCGCGCTGTGAATGAATGATTGAACGTTATAGCGATACCGTTCATTCGTCGAGTGACAAATGACATATAACGCGTTAAAGTTTAATGTGCAGGCTTTGTGCTATTGTGTTGTGACAGCATTATTTTGGATTAATTACATTATATCTATTTGGTGAGTATTAAAAATTTATGTGTTAGTATACCGAAGGATAACATCATGTAGCCCTTGCAAATGGTTTTTTATCGTGAAACCATGGGATTTACTTAGTAAATTTTGATGCGCCTTCGATCTAATCAAAAATTATCTAAAAATATGCGCTGATCAAATAAATAAGATAATCTTTATAAAAAAATTGGTTGTTAAAAACCTAACATTATGGTTTCACAAAAAGTATAATGTCAAACTACATCAGAAACAGTTATCGAAACACATTTTATGTTATGTTATTGTAATAAAATACCATTCAACAAGATGCTTTTCAAGGACTCCATTTTTAAACATGGCGATTTATAATAGTCCTTGCGGTTCATATTTTCACTCATTTGTAGCCTTATTGGAGCTCTTAAGACCAAAAATCACTCATTAGTACCTAGTAGTTATTATTTTCACTTTACAGGTCTCGCAGTCTGTGCGTTGAATTGGGGATCCTCAAGACGGGTACAAAACCTATTTATGCAGGTAAATAAAGTAAAATTTACTTAACTTGTAAATGTTGGCTGAAATATAATCCTCAGTCTACACTAACCCCGGTCTGACTATCAGACACCAAACAACAAAATAAATATTTACGTAATATTACTACAGTCAGTCAATCAGAGCAACATTCTCTAGATAAACAAACTGAGTACCAAGTCTCGTATTTATAATATGTAGTTTCGTTCTGCTTGTTAGGTTGACCGTTCTAGTCACTTTTACGATACCCACGGGAAGTGATCAGGTTATGTTCTTACTTAATTTTAATTTATTATGATTTTTTTATTCTGCATAAAAATATGTACCTACTTAAAGTTACAGTAATAGTTTTTTTTTTCAGAATGCCGTTTTTGATAGTTGAAACGATTGAAAACGGTTCCAAAAAACTATCAATTTGTCCGGAAGGATGGGTATATAACGGAATTTTAAGTTGGCCTACTAAAAAGACTTCTAAAAAATGTAAAATTGAACAACTAATCCCTAAAGAAAGTTGGCTGAAAATGCCATGTATAGTTAAGAGAAAATTTGATAATTATAATGCTGCTAACGTTAATGTAAGACGGCCAGAAAATGAAGATTTTAACAAGATTGCCGAGCAACTGGTAGGTATACACGCAATTAACCTTTAAAATTTACGCAAAACCTCTCTTGTCATTTCATGTTCCTTAAATCGTGAAACTTTGTTCAGTTCAAATAGTGTAGTGCGGCACGAAATGGCATTGCGTGGTCAGATGTAGTGTAGGGTGGTGTGTTGTAGTGTAATGTGGCGTAATATGGCGTCTCGTGATATCAAGTATTGTGGTGTAGTATAGCGTGACATGTCGTGACGTGGTATGATAACGTGCTAAGCAAGCACAATACTATACATAAAACAAAATTAATAAATAAGATAAATAAATATCCCTGGATAAATAAATAGTAGGTAATAGTTAATATTAATTAGTTTCAATGGTGTAATTTAAAGTATGATACCTATTTTTTTCAGTCTTCTACTGGATCTGCAAACAACAACAACGCATCGACTATAGAAGAATCTAATAATAATATTCCAACTGATAACTATTTAGTGGTAACATCTGATGATGTTCCTAACGGCAATAATATTATGGTCCAGAATATAGATCAAATAGAAACTGAAGAAGTCCAAGTATTAGATTGTCACGATATTATAAGGAACCAAAAAATTGTATCTGACAATCAATGCAAAATAATAGACAACCAAATAAAAATCATGAAAACGCTAGCAACGATATGTGTTAAAATTGATAATTTGGCCACGAACTCCCAAAAACAGCCACAAATACACACACAAATGACAGTGACGCCATTTAGCAATTAAATAAAAAAGAGCCCATGCAATGCTAGGGTTACACCTATTCAAAATCTTGATGATCTTCAAAATATGGAAAATCAGCTACGTGACGCTGATAAAAGAAAATTTCTTAAAGATTTGTATTCCGTTTTCTGCACTCCTGGAAAAAAAGGGGAAGTTTGTGCTTTTCAACTGATTGACGTTTTGTTTAGTCGTGAATTTTTGGTACAGTGTTCTTGGTCGGGTTCTGCTAGAGGTGCAGATTCAAAAATATGCATTAAAATGTTTCAAGAAGTGCTTGGATTTTTTTTCGAACTTGTTCATGACTGTGACCCTACATACACAGTCGACAAAAACAATGATTTTTTCAAATCCATTGTCAAAAATGCTAAAAAGAGAACACACTCTAAATTAGGAAGAGCTTCCGCCCCAAGAAATGTCCCCAAAAGAAAACTTGCTACAAAATAACAAAGTGGCACAAAAAAAGGGAAATCATCTGCAGGCCCAAATGAAGCACCACTACAACATAGTGAAGTAGAAGTCGTAAATGAAGCGGCTTGTAATAATAACGATTCTGGAGATAACGAAGATGAAACAATTCAAAATATGGAAGTCGTAATCTATAAAGAGGCTGAAATCGATAATGAAGTACATGCAGATGAAAGCACGCATGCAAATGAGAATGATGAAAATTAAAGTATTGGTAACCTTGTGCTTAGAAAAATATGACATTTCTAGCAAGGAGTTTTTTTTACAGTTTTTATATTTGTTTTTAACTTTTTTAAATATGTACATTTATGATGTGAGGGACAGTGTACCGAAAATTTTGCAGACGTGATCTCTCCATGAAGCTAAACGGCTTTCCACAAGAAACATTCATTGAAACTCAATTGCCTATCATACATTTAAAATACAAAAAAAAAATTTTTTCAGCTCTCAGCAAAGTTTCTGGTGAATTGATGTTCAGTTTCATGGACTTATCGCTTGCAAAATTTTTCGTACACCGTTTCTTACACCCTGTATGTTATATAAGTTAGTTTAAATTTTGTTAACAGTTTTGGGTTTTTAACTTTTATATAAGTTTAGTTTATAATGTTGAGTTTATAATTACGAAGAAATTTGTTATGTTACCAACTTCGGATTTTTAATCATAATAGTTTTCAAAGACAATAATTTTAAAGTATTAAGTAACGGAAATCATGAGACTGCAAACTAAGCTTACTTATGTACCTACTTAGTTTTTAACAGATTAGAATTTAAGTGTAAAATACTATCTGAAAAGGTGCAAATTCCTTCAGGGAGTTATTCTGCCAATAAAACTGAAGAACTTTCCCCAAGGAATATTGTTCCGAATATTTTAAAAAATCGAAGTCAAAAAAAAATAAAATAAATAATAATAATGCCAGTCAGCCGATTGTCCATTTCGTATAGGCCGAATTTAAAAAAAAGTTCGGGCCTATACTGCTTGGGCAAAGTTGTTCACTTTCGGGCAGAATCGCCTCCAGAATCGGTTCGGTTCAGGGTGCATCTGGTGTTTCTCACACCTTTGTAGATGCACCCTGAACCGAACCTAGAATATAATAAATTATGAGACTGCTGGTTGTGCGATTTAAATATGTTAGTACATTGGTTAGTGCAAACATAAAAGGAAACGAAAATGTGAGACTGTAAGTTATCCGACCTACTCATCTTAGTATTTAATTATTTAGGACTAAGTGTACAATAATGTAGAACGTAACAGAAATAATGAGACTATAAGTTGTGCGACTAATTCATGTTTACATTTAATTGATTAAGATGTAAACTGTGTGTGTGATTTAAAGTCGTGTGATTAAGAATAAAATCCGTGTATGACATGAATTTGAATGTGTTTTATTTTAAATCTTAAAATTACTTAAGTGCTTAGTAAGTAGGTATAGGTAAAATAATCAATTTTTTGAAAAGGTATGAAGCAAAGGTAACAAATACATTTCTTTTTTGTATTTAATCGCTACTACTTTATATTTTATATCTTCAGGAAAACGTATACATTCGAAAACATTAGTTGATGTTAATTTGTATTTAAAAATCTTAAGATAAGAAGACGAAATAGGAAGCTCAAAAACATTTTCTGTATTAGTAATCAACTTACATGTTACAATTATTTTGCTTTCTTGAACTTTGATTGATCTTGTTTCCATTATCTTATGATTTGATGTTACAAAAAATCTGTCTACTTTTTTTTTCGATATAATGAAATCTTTAAAATGTAAGACTAAATCACCACTTCTACAATTTTTTTTCACATATGGATAGATTTTTATAATCTCATCAGTACTATTCACGTCCAAGTTATCGCATTCACCGAGCCTTTTCGCTATTTGAGATAATGGTTTGTTGCCAGTTCGAAGCATATTTTTAATCAAGTAAAGTTTGTTTTCAAATGGATAGGCATTAAAACTTTGTAGAGTTCCAAAATTGAGCACTTCATCAACAACATGAGATAAATTATGGACATTACTCGTCATATAGTCTATGCCGTAGAAGGATTTAAAATGTTTAACAAAATTATTCAATAGCTCTTTAGCTAATGGTAAAAAATTAAAATATTCTTCATTTGAACATATTGTTATTGCACAAAAAAATGACAGAAAATGTTTCATTGCATCAGTGTTTAATACCTCTGGTAATATAACTATGCTAAGGTACAACAAGAACGTCCTAAATTCAGAAGCCTTCCAGTGACCTAAACTGCTGAGATTTCTTACAGATCTGTGGATTTCTGAAGGTACTTTGCAATCATCTAGAAAATCATTTACCGTCGATATATCAGTTGCTCGCCATTTTGTGTCTTTCTTACTAAAATTTCCGTCTCGCCAGCCAATAAGAAGGCGTTTCATAATCCCCAAGTCAATCAAATGCATAGAATCAGCAACAGGAAATGCTTTTATCATATCAATCGGAAGACTTAGTAAAGGTGAATCGACTTTATGATGTTTACCGTACAGTTTTTTACGAAAGTCTTCATCATTTCGGGCAGGACAATCTAATTCAGGAAATTTAACCGTATGGGATACATGGGAGTATTCTCCAATAATGGTGCATTTATTACACCCGTGCTTGCCATTAAAGTTGCAAACGCCTTTTATCATTGCCCTTGCAGGAGAATCGCAAACAAAACATCTTATTGAAGCATTTACCTTACTATTATTAACTAGCAGACCATTTTGAAGTAATGTATGCATTTCCTGAACAACAGGTTGTAAAAAAGCATTTAAATCATTAGGTTTTCCATTGCCCGCATAAATCCCAACGATGAATGGTATCATACTAGGCAATTCAAAAATCTTGCACAGTATTGGCCAAAACTGTTGTTTAGAACTGTTACATACTGGGAGACCATCTATGTTGAAGTAAAGTGAAATATTGGCAGGTAATTCTCTGTCATTTTTCTTCAAAATAGTTTCGAGCGGTATTATAAGTCCATTATGCCAATATTGACCAGGATCGACGTATATTGTATCAATCTGTCTTGGAGTGTTCATGAGCGTTCTTGGGTCTACTGGAAGCGAATTCGGATTTATTGTGTTTATAAGTGTCGCTAAAGATTTCAGAGCTGAACGGCTTATGTTATTTTCTATAGCCCATGCTCTAGTTGCGTCTCGAAATTGATGAATCTGTTTGTATTGAAACATCTTTTTACTTGGCTCACTCCCATAATTTTCTTCGAGGTCGGTTTTCTCAAAAGTTTCATTATTCACATTATCATTTTCGGCCAAATTTTCATCACTTGTTTCAGTCGAATTTCCATCAATAATTTCAGTTAACTTTCACTGGGATCATGACTGCAAAAAAAATGTTTATAGTCTAAATCTGACAAATATGTTGATACCTACCTACAACTCAAAAATCAAAATAAAAAAGACGTCCAGAAGGGTAACTCAATAATATAAACTAATCTTGCCTTGCCTACCAATCTATCATATTATACACTCTGTATAACGTAAGTATAGATAAAAAAATAATACCTACAAAGTTAACTAAATGATTTGATAACTGTTTTGTAAACTAATCAATTACCTAAAACGTAGGAAATTTACTTAAATACAAATCATACTCTATTTAAATTTATTAATATGTACGGAACCTGCGATAGTGGTAGTAAAATTCTCTTGACATAATTGCACAAAACAGATAGCCTATAAATTATTATAATCTGCTTGTTGTACCTTTTATTATACATTTAATTAATAATTACTTACCTTTCAACAATTGGAGTATTTTCTTTTGATTGTTTCATAACATTTTCATGGTCTGAACTAGTACCACTTGTTTCCACGTCCATTATATTCTGGAATGTACGTGCAACTTGCCGATGATAATTACCACATCGTTTAACTTTTTCCACTTTACAGCATTCATTTTGAGTAGTTCTTTTAGCTTTTATGACGTTTTTAACAGAAACTTTGAGTGTAATAGAAATAATTTACTTATACACACACAAATATGCACGTGCCGCACACTGAAACGCAATTAAAAATAAGTTCTACGTTTCTATCTTTTAGAACTGTTAGATCTCAAGTGGTTCTAAATGAGAAAAAAATGTTGCTTAAGGTTTTCAAGAACCATCTTTTGGAACCGATCTACGCGTTACAGTGGCATATTAGAGTATATTAGACCTTACAAAGGCAATTACACTAGGTTCCAAATAAGCTGCAATAATAACTCTTTAGTCACTACGGGTGATAAATAACTCATATATACTACTTATTTAGTACTAAAGATGCCAAATAAGGAAAAATTGCCACCTATTAGGGTACAGTTCCTTAGGAGAGATTTTAAGATGTCGTATGCCTCTTTGAGTTCTAAAAGAGAGAAAATTGAAACCTTAATGCGTCTATAAGTAATAAATTCGGCTTAATGCTACCATAAGTAATAAAGCAGAAGCAAAAATCACTCAAAAGCAACTGTTAGTGATAAGAGTTACTCATTTGCAAATTCGAGTGCTGTTTGCATCTATAAGTAATACCGTACACTCTTGCATCACTTATATGCTACCTACAGTTGCAAAATAAGTTCTAAAATTCACTAACGTGCTACTTGGGGGGTATTTGTAAGAAATACAAACAACCTGTTTCATTTTCATTTTGTAAAGGAAGTACTAAAACGGCAGATTTATGCAAGCAATTAAAAAGTATTATTAATACTTTAAGTGAAATTGGCTTAATCGTGGTTGCACTAGTATGTGACCAATATGGCAGCACTTAACCTTTTGATGAAGGCAACGGAAGGTGACTATTTAAGATGTGGTGAAAATTATTCTGGAGGCTTTTTTGAGATAGGTTCAAAAAAAATATACCCAATTTATGACCCACCTCATCTCATGAAGGGCATTAGAAATAACCTACTTACGAAAGATTTGCAGTTTAAAGAAGATGGTAAAACAAAGTTAGCTTCCTGGTCACATATACTCGTAGAAGCATTATATAAACGAGGACCAAAATACAGAGGAGTTAAGCTTATGACAAAGTTAACAG
>NDFZ01000124.1:0-10244 GCA_002192655.3 Mamestra configurata | reverse complement strand
CAATTAAACATATTATAAAGCAATGGATCTGGAATACCTTTCGATTGTAAAAGAATATTCGGGTTACGCAATATGGTGGCGGTTTTGGATCACTAAATTGCTAACCTAGCTTCGAAAATTATTCTCTTCACAGCTTCCTTCAGTTAGCTTGTATTCCACTGCTAGCCTCTTCAAAGATTTCCAATTGTTTTGTAGATCATCGTGATTTGCAGCTACACCTAATTTCATGTATTTCGCTGTGTCAAGCTCGGGCCTCCTCATCCATTGAATTAAAATGATGACTAAGTGCAATTCATAATGTTGAGAATAAGATGATGACGAAGTGAGTAATGTTATCCTGGCCTGCTGCCAGGTGACTAGGATAAGGTCTTGTGCTATATCAAGCGGTGCAGCGACGTCCTCGTTACCGGGAGTCTGTGGTTTACTCAGACTTACTAAAAACTACATATTGTTGGATACCTAACCTATCCTACATTTGCTTGTTTACTAAACCATTCTACAATTTCTATCGTTGTGGAGGTCAGATCGGCATTCGCTCAACGTCAAATACTGGTATTCATCTGAATCCGGTTTGACTGAAAGCCCCCAATATACCTATGTAGTTGGGAAAAGGCTAGGCAGATGATGATTCAATCATTTTTAATTAGGACTTATGAAATAAGCTTAGTTAGATGAATGTGAAACCAGCGAAAGCTTAGATGAAAGTGATACCAGCAAATATCTAGCGGGTTTTCACTAAAAGCTCTAGATGGCATTGCCTCTTCAGTTAAAAAAAACAAATGACGCTCAATCCAGATCCTCCCTTGCGCCAATCGCGTGCACATCACAGGGAGCGAGTAATCATCGTCTATGTCCCACTTCATTGGAGATGACGGCGCCTCCCCGGCTGCCGACTGCCACGACACCAGCACGCCACTGAATTAAAACCCCTCTCCGTTTCCCTTAATGTCGCCGAAATTAAAATTTGAGAACTATTGTCTCCGTCGAACAATGATCCCTTGTTACAGCACTTTTCATTCTGAGCTTCGTTCGCGCGTTGTCCTCGTTCATTATTTGAAATGTTTGCCGTTTAAATTAAGATTTATTATTCTTTTTGGGAGTCGTAGAAACCAATTAAAATGCCTGAAGGTACTGGTAACGAGAAAATTGTTGGAAATCATAAAAGGTGAAGCTCTGAACAAATTCGTTGCTTTCGTTGCGTTGATTTTTTTATCTTCAAATGCTCGTTGTCTTATTTTAGTAGTATTTTAAAACACTGGTCATTTAAAAAAGAACCGGGTTAACAAGGTACCAACCTACGCAAACTTGTACATTTCTAAGCAATTTTCTTAACGATGGACAAGAGAGAGAAGTGAGTCTGTTTTGAAAACTTTTAATAGTAGTGTAGTAAAGTTGGTCGTGTGTTCTGTGCAGGCTACTTCGGCAAGTACTTGAACAAGTACAACGGCTCGTACATCCCGCCCGGCTGGCGCGAGTGGGGAGGGCTCATCATGAACTCCAAATACTACAACTACAGCATCAACATGAACGGCAAGAAGATCAAACATGGCGATGATTATAATAAGGTATGGTTTACTTGTGCATTTCGGATGAAAAATTGTAGGCCTATGATTTAGGTAGGTATATTCTTCACAGGAATATTAAAAAACTATATTAGTTTATTATGGCAGCAACAAAAATGGTATACTTACAAGTGGTGCAAAATATTTCCACCTTTTGCTGCGGATTGTATTTCGCACCGTGGATACCTCTTGTAGCGAAAAAAAAAGAAGAACGCTATTTCGCCACATTTCACGTATAATTTAGTTTGTAAAGAAAAATCACATTGAAATAAAAAAAATATAGGTAAAACAATTGTTAAAAATTACATGTTTATGAAATGAAGATCGGTGGATATGGGAGTTGTACTCACAAATACTTAAGCGCAGATATAAAAGAATGTATGGAGAGAAATAAGGTATCAATTATTATATGATATGTCCCGGCCGAGACTTCCAGCATGACAACTGATCCAATGCTGTCGCACCGCCGCTTAACGACGGGTTGATGAACGCCTCCCGTACGTAAGGTGGACTGGACGTGTGGCTTGGCTCACCAACAGCTGCCTCAGCTCGTGTAGTAAGGGGTAGACCGATATCCTTGTCTTCTGTTACGACCGATATCTATAGTGATAAATGGATAACAAAATAATTCTTTTTTTTTTTTTTATACAGAATATAAAGATATTTACGTATCAGTTTTCAACAGGAATATGGTTTGGAAGCTAGCTCGAACCCGAAAAAATCACACTGCCTCCTAAGACAAAAGGCCAAATTGAATAAAATATTGAAGAACAAACAAAAATCTAACTCTAAATAATAAAACGAGAAATACGTACCCTGCACAACATCAACACAAAACACAGCAAAATCACGGAGATTACTTCAATATTTACTGAGCAATTTGGAAATAAATACCAAAAATAAAACCGAACGACCTTACATTTCTTAATCAAGTGTCAATATTTTATAGAAAATTTTACATGGTCGTAGGAAAATTTCAAAGTTCAAAATAATTTGTAATAAAAAATTTATGATCAAGACAAATAAGGTCCAATCTAATTTTGAAGAAGGAGGATTGTTGCCAACATTATAATACGGCATTCATAATGCTGCACTATGTATGTAGACAATAGGGAATATGCATGCAATTTTTTTATTTGCAAATTAAAATATTGATTGGCTCTAGTAAACAATTATGAAATAATTATTAAAATAACTTCATCAGCGAAGAAGTTATAAAACTTCAAAGTTGACAATTAGAAAGAGAAGTCCGATACCAACTCTTACGTCAAATAATATGTCGCCTATCCTATACAACACTGCCGGCGAAAACGGCGTTTTCGCGAGAGGGATAGGTATGTTTGTTTAAAATAGTTGTCTCGTTTGTTTTTCGGTCAATTTTGATGCAATTTTCACTGTTAGTATTATATTTTTGTATTTTTCTAGATAAACTGTTTAGATAATGAATATTTTTTCATGCATATTCCCTATTGATGCATCACTTGAGCCTCTAAACCTACGTTAACTCGTCTGCCTGATTGTCACTAGCCCTGTTTCTTGAGAACTGTATTGGCTGGCTAGGTATATAAAGATTTAAAAAAAAAATCTGCTCAATGTTTCACATCTTTCAGGACTACTACCCAGACCTCATAGCAAACGACTCAATAGCGTTCCTGCGTGCGTCCAAGCGTCGTTTCTCCCGCAAGCCAGTTCTGCTTGTGATGTCGTTCCCCGCACCGCACGGGCCCGAGGACTCGGCGCCACAGTACTCGCACCTGTTCTTCAACGTCACAACGCATCAGTGAGTACCAACATAATCTAGCTGAATAACGTATTTATCAAAGCCTTGATTCTCCCGCAAGCTAGGAGTAGGATTCCTAAGCATCTCACCTTGTAAACTTAGGTGAAGTGAACTTGAAGTGAGTTGTCAATCCATATTACCAATATAGAATGACTGGTCACTTGATGCTCACTCCACCTAAGTTTAAACGGTGAGATGTTGACAGAATACACCTTTAATTCTGCTGGTGATCCGTTCCGGGCCCGAGGACTCGGCGTCAGGTACTCGCATCTATTCTTCAACGACACCACGCATCAGTGAGTACCAACATAATCTAGCTATACATGTCTTAATTTCTTGAAAGGTCGTCGAGGGGCTTACGAAAGGAAAATGTCAAATTCAGTGTAGGGTCTTTATATTTAGTTTTTGGAGCCCTTTTAACGCATCACGGTGGTTATAATATGTACCTACTTCTGATCGATTCACTCTTAGTTACATGAAAATCGTCGTTAATCCTGAAGTTTTAAGAAGGAGAGTACGATATTTACATTTAGCTGCAATCTTTGCACTTCACCTAAACTGGTGACGCTTGGAAAAGTTACCATTAACAATGCGAAGCCAAAACCAGATTAAAATCACATTCCCCACTGTAGTACAGATTTATTTTTAGAACTGTTCCAAGATCAAAACACGTATAAATTCACTGCGATAGTAGGTAGGTAAGCTATTGCAGTAAGCTCTTAAATTCATTAGGTTAAAAGGCCTAAGTTGAAGTTGTCACTGATAAGGTCCCCTGTCATATTAGTCATAATGACCCCTTGCGAATGGCCGACGTACGATAACGTCTGCATACCCCTCCAGGGATTATTGCGTGACGCTAATGTGCGGTATGTGGTATAGCAGTGAATAACAAGCCAGTGTCGGCACTTTATCACTTATGATTTATATCGTCCAAGTTGTAAGAGTAACAAATAAATCACATTCAGATGATGGGCTATCGTCTTATTTGTTGTAGCCGCTGCAGTTGCAATGTTTTGTAGCAATACTGGGACGCAAGTATGTCTTGTTAACCGTTGAGAAAACAAAAGAACACTGATCTTTTGAACTTTGTCAAGAGCTACTGAGGCATTCGGCCAGAACAAAGGTGGCCTTGGAAGTTCGCTGTGGGTGTTTAGTGCATATATCGACGGCGAAGTGCTAACTACTCTGTGCGAACTCCTAACTACTGAAATACATAATTTACACAAACTGGAAGAAAAAAAAAATATCTTGAGAAGTTGAAAATGAATTAGTAGGTATATTAAATTAGTTAATAACCATTAAATGCAGTTTCAACTAAAAATACACTTCGGAGATTAAACATAATACATGGGAAAAACGCCAGTAAATTAAAAGCTGTAAAAAAATAATCTCTGNCTAAAAATACACTTCGGAGATTAAACATAATACATGGGAAAAGCGCCAGTAAATTAAAAGCTGTATAAAAATAATCTCTCGAAAAATGTCAGTTAGGAGGTATTGGCACTTCACCGTCGATATCTATATCCCAACACTATCATATTACGTAGGTATCCACACAAAGGAACACTCAACTCAAGACTCTGTTAAAGTCATAACTTTAACACAGTACCTACGTGAGTCTGAAAGGTGTTCAAACTCCACTCAGAAGTCTGTTCGTCTGTGACAGAAGAGTATGCTCAAATGAAAAGTTTCAGTGCCGCAGTCACCGCTTTTCCAATATAACTTTTACATTACATTATTTTAACTCACGTACCTAAACGTATTCTTATAATGTATAATATATATTTGTCACCGACTCACCTCTGAATGAACTGAAAAGGTCGTTCCCCTAATCGATAAAATTCAATTTCATAATTTAGTCCTCGGAGAGTAGTCGATTCACTTCGTTCGTCGTCAGTTGAAATTAAAAATATAAATCGGTATTCTGTTTGAAATCTCGGCGGACTCGCGTCGTCTAAATATCTCAACAAAAACACTAATTGCTGCAGCGTTTTCGCAACAGCACCGGCCATGTTGCTCTCTTTAAATATTTAAGGAATCGGAGTTTTTGGAGCTCCATCGAAAGCAAATAGCTTTTAGGATGCCACTCTTGATGTTTGTGGTCGACACCGCTACATTTTACTGCAAAGATACGCTCAAGGATGTTACGAGGTCCTTAGTAAATGAACACTGGAGCGCGGGAACGATTAACTTTGAGGGGGTCATTACTGCGTTACTCACACATTAAGTTTATCACAAAATAACATACACATTTTAAGCTTTTACGAGCTGCATAATGAGTATGTATTCGGGTACAACATTGTATCCAAAGTTGTCCTTCTAAAGTATTCATGCCGAAATAAAACTGCATAGAAGTTTCCACACATTATAACTTTTATATACGAGGTACTAAAAAGCTGTCTAGTTAACAGTGCGGGGCATGTACTCGCGTTCATAATCACGAGCGGCCTTTTTCGCGGGAACTCTCCGAAATTTTTACGTGCACTAACGTTACGGCGGACGGTGGCCTGAATAATTTGACTTGCACTCAAGCAAAAGGTGGCGCGCGGCTGATTTATGTTTCATAAGAATGTTTAGAGGAAGGCGGACGCTATATTCTGGTGTCTTTCGACTTGGGGCCAGCAGACTCGTTTGCTCGACGGAAGTGCGGTTGAGTAATGCGAGGAGATCCGTCAGTGCCTCGCTCAGGTGTCGCCCCGTCTGGCTGATCGTCGAATTGCCTCCCACAGATCAATTGTCTACTTGGCGTACCAAACCTAACCTTCTAAGTGGTGAATAGATCGAGTCAGTTATTCTGTTGCATTTTTTTTGCGAAGTTTTTAGCCAGAGACGAGTACACGTAGGTCAGCATTATTAGGTAAACTTCATGTACTCGTAGTTGTGGGTACCTGAGGCACTCAGTATTGAAAACGTCTAAGTAGTACAGCGTACCTACAACGTTTACAATTGCACTCAATGCTCATATAAACTATTAATAATACGTCGTTCATTGCATTCATGTTTATTTTACAATTCCAGTGAATCGTAAAATAAACATGAGAGCAATTAAGAGTGCGCTGTTGCAAAAACTCGATCAATTGTGCCGACAGGTACAATTGATCGAGGGACAGATAACCTACCTACCAAATTTGGTTGCTAGGTGGTATATCCCTTCCGCTCCACCCAGAGCAGAAGAAGTCATTTGATAATTTCCCATCCTTAAAAAGAGGTGGTTAATAAAGCCCGAAGGACACGGTGGAGCATACGGTGGAGGCCCGTTGAGGTCTGCCCACCTCCTGTTTGGGCGGAGCGCCGCCGCGCCGTGTCCTCGTCGAGACGATCAGCGGCGGCGACCTCTCGCGTGTGGCCCTGGTTCAATCCATAGTCCGGAGCGAGCAGGCATGAGAAGCGGTGACCTTCTTCTGCGAAGCAGTAATGCTAGTGAAGGAGGAGGCGGACCGCGTGAGGGAGAGGCTAACCTCACGCCCCAGCCGCCGCAACAGAAGGAGACCCCGGACGTCGCAAGTCGCAGGGCGATTACCGGCCACAGTTGGCGCTGACCTGTGGACGGCGAGCGTTGAATGGCTCGCCGTCCGTCAGAACCAGGCCCGGGTTGACGGCGCGTTGTGTTCCTAGGGCCAGTGCCTAATTGGGTTCCAGGTTGCATTCAAACCCGTTTAGTTAGGCATTGAGGTTTAATTGATGTTACAAACAAACAGTTGAATATTATAATTAGGTACTTATAAGTTGTAGTAGGATAGGATACACGATTGCTCTCTCTATAGGATGGTTCAGAAGTGCGTGGTCGTATTAGATACAGAACATCATCCATTAATATGACCAAGCTCTTTGGAAACACGCTGTGTACCGGTGAAAATGATCAAAAATTTTTTAAAAAANCATCATCCATTAATATGACCAAGCTCTTTGGAAACACGCTGTGTACCGGTGAAAATGATCAAAAAATTGTTCAAGTTACAATTTCAACAGTATGGTACAAACAAAGTAAGGACTTCACTAATTAAGTGACTAAGCGACGACATAAACATTCCTTCATCACATACTAACTTATAGGTGCGAAACTCACCGGAGTTAGAGTAAGTACTCTATTTATACCCACTTCTACCTAGAGGTAAATTTATTTGACGCTTTCACGTTTATGTTGCACAGTGAGAACAACGAGTTTATTGGTACAGTTTTAGTTATTTTATGCTCCAGCTTCTCAGAATCGTTTACATATGGTAAACTATATAAAGTACGAAAACATCTTTCTTTATAGTGTTGGCAGTACCTACTAGGCAGTATTTCATTAGGTAAATTGTGAGGTTAAAATGTTAGGAAAAAATGCTCACAAGTTTTCCGACACAATCTGCTGTTCAAGCAAAAGTTCGTTACCAACACGAAATTGGAAACTAGACTGCATTGGGTGGACGAAGATTTTTGAAGTGAAAACTTCTGTAGCGGCGTTGTGCACTTTTTGGGATGCGTAAAAAATTTTAAACTCGCGTCAGGACACGGAGGGAAAGTTCTGAAGTGTTAAATTTTTTGTGTAATTATTGTCATTTTTGTGTACGATAGCGCAATAAATGAATATTGTATTTTACCACATAAATGATAGTACTTTTATACTGATAATTAAAGCGATTCGTTCGAAATTATTCCCTAACCATACCTAAATATCAAAAATGCACAACGTTAATGTTCAAGTTTTCACTTCTGCCGGCACTCCCGGAGTGCAACCCGTTGTTTTTTATTTTTCTATAATCTGTAACCCGTCCCGGGTTGCAACTAAAATCTTCCTTGTTTATCGCTTTTTACTATTAGTAAAAACGTTTCGAAATCCATTACGTGCTTTAGAAGAAGTTTGCGGAGTAACAGACAGAGGCAACAGCGAATTTGATTCATACAATTTAGGGATGAAAGATCATTAAAGAAAGAATATTTCGGACACTATTGAAATGATGAAGCATATTTTAATAAAAGACAAAATACACTGGACAGCAAATAAACCGAGTCACCCGCTACCTAGGCACTAATTCGATTTTCTCAAAAACTAAAAAACCTACAATTATCAAAGTTGTACCTACAGAAAGTGCGTTTCATGGTAATTAAAATGAAAGGAAACTCATTGGGTTTAATCAATATTTCAGTGTTTATTAAGGATTTTTCAAAGAAGAGTCGTTTTCCAGTCGTGACAATCGTTAGTAATGATAAAGTGAAAAAAAAAATTAAAGCCAAAAACAAAGATAAAATCAAAAAAAAAGTTTTTGATCAATATTCCGTATTCCCTCCCCTTGCTCGGATAACTGCCAGCATCCTTGTATTCATCGACCTTACCAGCCTGACGATAAAATCTTGAGGAATTGTATTCCACTCCTCTTCAATTGCGATTCGCAGCTCTGGAAGCCTTGTTGGAGCAGGTACCCGGGCTCGAACCCGACGTTTCAGCTCATCCCATAAGTGTTCTATCGGATTCAAGTCCGGGCTTCGAGCTGGCCAGTCCATCGTACGAATGCTGACGTCGCGTAGATACTGGGTCACCACATGAGCAACATGAGGCCGTGCATTATCATGCATCAATTGCATATCCTGTCCGATATATCCTGCGTAAGGTACCACATGGTCTGCGAGGATTTCAGTAATGTAGCGATGAGAAGTCAGTCCACGTGTACGGCCCGTCGGTTCGATGAAAACTAACGCTGTATGTGCTGTTAACGAGATGCCGCCCCAGACCATTACAGATCCTCCTCCATAAGCAACAGTTTCCTCGATGCAACACTGAGAATAACGTTCTCCAGGGCGACGATATACTCTCTGACGTCGATCACTTCCATGTAGACTCACCCTGGTCTCATCAGTGAAGAGTACATTACTCCACTGCTCTAATGTCCAATCCCTATGCTCTCGAGCAAATTCAAGTCGTGCTCGACGGTGTGCTACCGTTAATGCTGGGCCTGTTGCAGCTCTTTTTGGGGTCAGGTTCCGTTCAGCAAGTCTCCTTCTGACGGTATCTGAACTTATGACCACTTGGCGTTCGTCACGCAGACTTTGTTGGACTTGAACTGCGTTGAGGTGGCGATTTCGCAGAACAGTAAGGTGGATATAACGATCATCTGCTGCTGATGTAGCCCTAGGTCTGCCCGTACCTGGACGGCGATCGAATGCTCCAGTCTCTAGGTATCGTCTGTAAACTCGTTGCACCGAAGATCTGCTGATTCGAAGCCTTCGAGCGACTTCACGTTGCGCAATGCCTGCTTGAAGTAATGCTACAGCTTGAGCTGCTTCCTGAGGTGTTGTATCCATTATTAATCGAAAAAAGTAGCAAAAACACACGCGTCTGAGCAAACGATGGACAAAAACTAAAGAAATGATAAGAAATATCCGACTATCCTCATTGTAGAGAAAAAGAACGCTAATTTCAAACTCTGGTGAAAACAGAGCAAATCGTTAGCATTGTGTTTGTTGCTTGATTACAATGTGAGTTGACGGTACTTTCGAATTAATTTGTAGTCATTTTAATCACCATGAAACGCACTTTTTGTAGGTATAACTTTGATAGTTGTAAGTTTTATACTTTTTGAGAAAATCGAATCAGAGTTCCTAGGTAGCGGGTGGCTCGGTTTATTTGCTGACCAGTGTATATAAATCTGGAGAACTGATTGGCTCAAATTCTGACGATTAAAATGCGATTATCTAGCAGCTTTACCTAGGCGAGCTTCTGTGCGTAGTGTATTGAGTGTCAGATTTGTGTGGTGTTATTACGTGGAGGGGGCGTGCACTGCCGTCGCGCGGCAGATCACATTATGCACGCTGAATATGTATTAGATTGCAAGCCGCTCCGACTTCGACTCCATCCTAACTCCCATTGCAAGTTTTGTCATATTTGATAGTGTGAAATGTGATTTTGAGAAGACAGTGGTTTA
>NDFZ01000123.1:0-10241 GCA_002192655.3 Mamestra configurata | reverse complement strand
TAGATGAAATTTGGTATAGAGATTGTTTGAGTCCCGGGAAAGGACATAGGATAGTTTTTATTTTTTAATTTAGAATTCCAGTCATGCAAGGTCAAGCAAAACAAACTTTCGAGATGGCGCGAAAGTTTGTTTTGCTTGGACCTTAATCGGTTTACGAAACGGAGAGGAGACGCAATTCATTGCAAGTCCCAAAGGAACCATGATATAATAAATTGATGTAAGCGCCTTCTGTACCGAAGTAGATACTTGATGTCATTACAATCATGCTTTTAAAGACACAAAGACATCTTACCGACATTCCCAGGAAATGTATAATGCTCTCATTATACATTTCCTGGGAATTTCCCTTAATTAATTAGATTATTAAAAACGTTAGCATAATAGAGGAAGATTTGTCTGCTTAAAAAAAATTGAATTAAAAAACCAATTCCTTTTGAATTAAAACGTTAATCAAAGAAAAACAAGAGTGTGTATCAAGCCTGCAGCTGTACGGAAAATAATTGTCTTTTCAAGGCGAATTTATATTTTTAAAAGGCTGACCAAAAGCTCGAATGGCCCTCGAGGGAACAAACGGAGACCCTCACAAAAAAATAACATGCTTCATGCCTTTGAGCTCGCGCAGAGTTCTTCGAGGACCCTAACTAAAGGGTACTTATTGCGCTGTACCTAAATCTATCTTATTTCAGTTAGGTACGTAATATTTAGCTCTATATAGACATTACCCGACAGTCGCTGTAGAGTGGGGTGGAGAATAGGCGGAGTCTGACCGAAGGCAAAATAATTATGGTTTCACAATCTACATAGGTACCTTTTAAGTACGATTATAGCGCACGTAAAAGCCCCAGAGGAACGACGCGACAACAATACGATGACCAGTTTTTAGGGTTCCGTAGTCAACAAGTCCCTTAGTTTCACCATGTCCGTCTGTTTGTCTGTCCGCGGTTTAACTAAGAGACGCTTAGTACTAGAAAGTTGGAATCACGCCGACAAAGTGGTAAAATAAAATCTTAAAAAAATATTTTTTATGATACTACTTACCCCTACATGTAAAGTGGCGATTTTTTTATCGTCTATACCATGGTGGGGTGTGTCGGTCTATATAGGTCGTTTATATTTTGAGTTTAAATATTGAGGGTGTGCAACAACCGCAACAACCATTTATCTATCCAAGAAACGAATTCTTGGATGGAAAAACGAACTGTGAAATATTAAGTTGTAATGTGCCCCCACTCTGCCAGCCAAACGGTTGTTTTTGGAGACGTGAAAAAATTCATGGTAAGTAGCATTGTAATTATAACGAGTTTAAAAGGAAAACTATCACAGCTAAGTAGGGTTTAGGTTACGGCGGTAATAGTCGACTAATTAATATATTCATATAATCAAACAAAAAGCACCACTCTAAATCGACAATTGTGACGTGCAACTACGAAACCCTACATAGCGCGTGGCCCGACACGCACTTGGCCGGTTTTCATATATTTTTCTAGAAAAATCAACAAATAGAACAATTTCTATGAAAATGTGTCGCATTGTCGCATCTGATGTCTACCTAGTACCTTCGCTTCTTATTAGGTCACGAATGAGGAAATGAGTGGGAAAACCTACCTATAAAATCATTAACAGTCAAATAAACACTACGGGAAACACTTCGAACACTGTTCACAATTCTACGAGTATCAATCTTCATTATTACATTTAATATAAATTAATCAATTCAATTAATCAGAAAAATCACCGTACGCAAATCAAGCTTAAACATATACTGAAGCATAAACTGAAACTAATGGGCGCATTGGAAGCAGTAGTGTTTGCAAAGTTGTCACAAGATAATAGTGGAATGTAGGTGCTGTGTACGGATAGCAAAACAACTTGACATTATTATCTATAATTTCTGCAGTAATGAACAGGAAGAAAAACAATAAAAGGAAATTTTATTATGTATGGTTGAAGAGAACATCAATTAATATTAATGGGTTTTAGTTAAAGAAAAATTTGTCATTCGTGTCGGTGTGCGGACCCGTCTATCTCGACTATAAAATACTTCCGTTACTGAGTGACTGACAGACAACGCACAGCCAAAAGTACTGGTCGTCGAAAGCTGAAATTTGGCATGTAGGATCTTTTGGCAGCGTTAAGAGAGGGTTTCCCAAAATTCCTACGGGAACGGTAAAAAACGGGATATGCGCGAAGTCGCGGGCAAAAGCTAATTAGATATAAAATACTAAAGATGGCCCCTTTCTCGTTAATCATTATTTCTATTAGTGAAAACCGTATCTAAATCCGTTGCGTGCTTTCGAAGAAGTAAGCGGAGAAACAGACAGAGGCCGACGGACCTAAAGGCCGCAACCCTAAGGTCCGTCGGCCGATTTTCTCTCAAAGGTCAAACAAAAAAGATTCCGAACGATTTCATTACTCCCCGCCAACTTGCAAACTACATCCTTATCTCAGAAATAGGGTTAAGTTATTCCCTTTGCACAAAGTTTGTCTCATTTAAAGGATCCCTTTTCTCAATGAAGATTCAACTATTGTTAAGATTTGATGACAAAAGATAAGCTAAGTAGAAATTGACGAGGGTTACTTTGCAATAAAGGTTNCTTTTCTCAATGAAGATTCAACTATTGTTAAGATTTGATGACAAAAGATAAGCTAAGTAGAAATTGACGAGGGTTACTTTGCAATAAAGGTTATGCAGTGTACTGAGGTAGATACGCAATCCAGCTCTGTGGAGAGTCTCCAAACTCTATATATTACAAAACCCTCCCGCCGCATCTGTCTGTCTGAAGGCGATAAACTGAAAAATTGTCCATCGGATAATAGGATACTCGTCGAATAAATACCGCTTTCTCCAAAGGACGGAGTCATTTTTGAAGAAGGTTTGTGTAAATTGACTGAAATACGACGAAGATTGTTGAAGATGTCGAAAAAAATCATGTCGACTGGGAGCTTAATTTACTCTGCTACCCGTGCAAAGCAAAGGCGGGTTGCTCATATAAAGAATAATTTACAAATGCCAAATCTGAATAACGTATGTGTGGGGACGGTGGAGCATCGTGGAAAGGTGACGCTATCGATCCAGGCTGATGTCATTAGGTGCCGCGCAGCCATATCAGGCTTCGCACTTATTCTAGGACGACTCACGACAGGAAAGTGCTCATATAGGGATGTGCGTTACAAACTTTGGTACGACGCGTCGTCGTTTACTTTTCTACCCTTTCGAAGTTTTCAGGTAGGTACCTACGTATTGGGTATACGAAGTTAGATTTTTTTGTATTGAAATTGAAACATTCGGCCGAATACCGAATACAAAACTATGAAGATGAATAGCATAATATTGATCACTTAATTGTTATTTTAACAAAAAATCTAAATATTTCATATTTAAAATCTTTCATCAGTGGTATGTTATGTCATGAAGAATATTTTTTATTGTTTAAGATATACTCACTTTTATGAAACAATTAATAATGCGTATTGTTTCACGACCTACACGCGAATTAAGTAAATACATCCATGGCAGCGGAGTTTCCGCACACACTTTAATGATGATCGGAACCTGTCACCCGTGAAATGTACCTACTAAGTGTCGCCGACTATTCGACCGAATATTCGTCGCTTCGGCCGAAGAATTAGCCGAATATTCGGTATTCGGTAAAATCGGTCCTGGGTTCAAATCCCGGGTCGGGTTATTTTATTAGATTTTTCATCTTGTATATTTCAGCAGCGACCTGGCGGAGTCTAAATTTGAGCCCAGGTGATGTTAGTAATCTCGCCCCATTAGCTGGGGTGGCGGAAAATAAGACTGTTGTATGTAAGAGGTACTAACACCTCTGTCTTACTCTTTGGGGAACACGCGACAGCTAAGTTATATTCCTANGGTGATGTTAGTAACCTCGCCCCATTAGCTGGGGTGGCGGAAAATAAGACTGTTGTATGTAAGAGGTACTAACACCTCTGTCTTACTCTTTGGGGAACACGCGGCAGCTAAGTTATATTCCTACCTAGTTACATCTACTTTACTTTTTAAGAAAAATAAATCACGCTTTTATTTTCTAATCAAGCACCTAACGTAAGTAATATGATCATACATGAAAGTATTAAAATGGCTTAGTTTAAGACAATGAAAAAATTGCGTGCGATATTCAATTCAACATTGAATCCACGGGTCATTGACCGAACTCTTGTCCCGATTTGCAGAAACACAAAACAAAATGGCAGGTATTGATTTCTTAAAAGCTCTTCAAAGCATCCGGGCTACATCCCTTTTGTGAGTAGTAGTACCTACGTAGGTAGATCTGCTGAAATTTCCTTTTAACGGTTGAAGGTGACAATGACAAATAATTATAAAATTTTATAGAATTGTTGGGCCTTTTGCCAAATTCTGCTTGTTTTGAATTATCGTCATAATCACCTACACCTGTAGGTATAGGTATGTTATGACGATGAAAAACTTCACAAATTTCTCCCCTACTTCATTTTAACCAATTTTTGCATAAATATAAGGTTAATTTAATAAGGCGAGAAAACGCTGCTACGGAAAGTTTCAGAATACTTTTAATTTCGACGATCAACTTCGCTTTTTCTTCTATCCCTACATCCAAAATGGCGCGAATAATTCAGAGGTGCAGTTTACTTAATAAAGCATACTTAGTAGTGTTATCTTAGTGTTGCAAGATAATTTATTATGATGATAACGAGATGGAACTACTTGTAAGTAGGCAGTGACTAATAATAACGTGCAACAAGATTTTATAGGCCAATAAAATACAGATTGTATCATGTATAGTGTAGGAGTTGCAAGAGGGTTTTCCATGAATATTCAAATAATAACACGCGCGATATGTTATTGTCAGGTTTGGTTTGTAGTTCATATTATGATGCAGAAAAATGTGCTCTTCAATCAAAAGTTTTTACAAGGCATGTGACAGGATTGACGGAGCACGTTGGGAAATTGTAGAGTGGGACATCTGGGAGCTTTAAAAGACGACCAACACGAATGGAATGACGAGTCCCATTCCAATCTAACTTAGTTACCTACCTAGTGTCCGGGTTCTCTAATAACATTTCAGGATTCAGTAATTCGTTCCGGGCTAGCGATCATTACAGATTTCAGTGCTTAACTCGGCCAGACAGGAATAACACCCCGGTGTCACTTCTGTCTGGCTGGAGATAAACAGGCTCATTCATAAAAATAATAACCATTTTAAAATAGTCTTAATACTGATAAGCAGATTTTAAATTCAATTTCTGTGTTCGAGTATTTGAACAAAGAATATGGTTAAAAAGTTTTTAGCCATAGGGCTGAACATGGATAGCATTCCCAGTTCTGTACCTTTATAACGAACACAACCCACTTAGCGAATAGCGATACATAAAGTATTCTAAAGCCTTTTTCATTGGCAACGTGGAAAACTGTAAGAATTAGGTTAGCACGACACTGGCGCGGTGGCGGGTAGGAACTGTAGGAAGGCGACTGTCTACCTACTGTCTACGTGACGATCACGACAACGGAACTAGATTGCGATGACGCTGAATTGCATGCTAACTTGTGCTAATTAAAAGAAAAGGGACAGTTTAGTAGGGAAACTGCAAAGAAAATGTGAAATTTAGACTGAACAAAACCAATCGAAGTGGAGTGTTAGGTAGGTACTTTTTGCAACAAGGTGGACTTAATGCCGTTATTGGATATTTTCTACTGCTCTTATTATCGCCAGTCGGAAGCGAAAAGTCTGCATGATGCTTTCGAATCTATGGTCCACCTTGATTACTTATACATTATATTATCTGTGCGTATACGTGGGTAGGTCACCTACAATAAGAACATAGGTTTCAGATTGTATAGTAGTTGTGTCAGCAATGATAAAATGCCCTAACACACAGTGGATGTGAGTGTCTCTCCCATCTTTTGGGCTTTACTCTCTACTCATGCAATACCCAGGTGTTTGATGGTACCTACCTTCTTATCTAACCAGTCTTAGGGCATTCTATGCTCAAAGCAACCTGCAGCTAGGTACCTATTCATGCAAATAAATGCAGATTACTCATACACCTACATTCTATTATACAACTCTCATAGGTACAATGCGGCTTCACGTAAGCATTGAATGGTGGTGACCATGACTCCTCTACGTCACGTCTTCCACAATCCACCTCGTGTGAGACAGAGACAATGGGAGTCCATATCATGACGAGTGTGAGGGAGACAAGACAGTGGGAAGCCGTTGAGAAGGTGTAAATAGTTGGTTAGGTGAGTATTGGCGCGACCAAATGGTCTATAAATTGGAAATTGCTGCGCGGATGTTTGAGATTCTGACACGGTCAAGGTAATGTTGAATCAAGGCTTTGTGGATTCCAATAAAATGAGCAATAGAGAAAACTGATATATCTAGATAATATCTAGTAGATATAGTTTACTTCTGTTGGATGAAATTATCCACCAGAACTTCGAGGAGATGGCATTATTTTGGTTCTTCAAGAAATGGCTTGCTTGGGTACAGATTTCATTCATCTCATTACTTAGGGATTAAGAGATTCTTGTTAAATCCAAATCCAACGTATGATAAATTTAGCCACAAAACAGGTAAACATCATTCTTCTTCTGACGGCCCTAGAAACTCCCAGGCCCGTTTATACTGGCGCGATACTCGCAATCAATTAAGTGGCTTCTTGTAAGACCCGTGGGAGACGAAATGGGTTGGTTTAATAATTGTACCAGACTCCTTACAACGGTACTAGGTAGGGGTAATCTACTTTATGAAGTTATTTTATCTAGATCAAGCAACCGAAGAATAAAACGGAGTTGCATTAAATCAAGGAGATTTAAAGGCACTTAGTAGATATAAATTTAATATCGATTAGGAACACTTAAATGCAGCACACGAAAGGAAAAAGCAAACAATTCAATATGACTCATGTTCTTGCGATATTTCTCGTAGGTAGGTAACACATCTACGAATAAGTAGACACTAGACAAATTCGATTCATACTATGTAAATCGTTTCTGAACAAAAGATATTTCGGTGAAACCTTATAAAAAGAGAGTTCATGTTACAAGGTCAAGGACTTGATATTTGACAAGTAATACTAACTTTAGCGCTCTTTTCAATGAATAGAGATAATGATTATTTATAAGGCTTTAGCAATATAGGTGCCTACCTACAATACCGGAGGGGGATCTTCTGCTTCGAAAGAAAGAGGCCTGAACAAAATGAACCATGGTACTCCTAATGTTTTTATCCTGCAGAAAGACCAAATCTTAATTTTGTGTCAAGATAGTTTCCCTTACACATCGGAGGAAATTGGAATCTCCCGCGGGCCACGTGATGACATGAAGAACCCAAGAAGCACGTCAAAACTTTACACAGAGATCCACCGATATATAATCTACATCTTTCGAAAGTGTTCGTGGCATATGCCATAAAAGTTCGATATTGCAATAACGCTTCAAATTCTGACAGATTCGGAAAGTTTCGAGTGCGCCTGTGGACTAACAACTTTCACTGGCGTACTCGGCTGTATCGAATCTAGGTTTCCTTTGTTTACCTACTCCTTAGGGAAAGATTATTTGTATCTATTGTGTAGAAAGTTTAATCATTTTACGGACTAAGGTATGATGTCAATATATATGTCACCGGAAAATGGCAAACGCCGTAAGATTGTAAAATATCGCGTGAAATTGTTAACTATTTTTTCTAAATAAGACACGGATATATTGGAAACTATTGAATTTGAATGGGATTTATTGTACTTATACAAAACTATTTTTTCATAAAATATCGAGAAATTATAATCTAATCAAGATTTATTACAATCTTACGGAGTCTGCAATTTTCCGGTGACATATATAAATAACACGGCAGGAGAAAGCAGGAAAAAGATTTAGCGGTACCTGGGTAATATTTGTTTGAGTGAATAGGGGGAGTCCAACCCTCGCGCAGTCCCAGGACGCAGGACCCACCAGTGTGTCACTTGTCAAAAGGGCGACTGTGACATCTAGCATTTAGCAAGCTTATTAAAACTAATTCAGGAAAGCATTTTATGTGTGAGTTTACATGTGTTTGCTGTGCAACCTTGCATAAACTTATTAAATGCATGCATATTTTAAAACCATAGAAACACCTACTCCTATTTGCACATCCAGTTGGAACAGGAAAAGCAACATAGGTACCTAAATAGGTAAACAAGTTAAGAAAATGGAAATCAATACAGTACGTAGGTACCGTATGACTAATCCGAGATAGCATAATAAATATTAATCAGGCTCAATTAGCATCCCCGCTATTCTGAGCGAAGCGAAGGTCAATGTCGACGCTTACGAGCATGGCAGACTTATTTTTACTTCACAGAATCGATGCAACGGTTATGCATCTGGGCATTTTTTTCTTTAGGCAATCGAACACGAATAATCGATTTTATATTTTAAATGGACAGGTAAGAATTTGGTGTGGCCGTGATTTTCTACGAGTCTTTCTTCTACGCTGACGTAATGTGGTATAGATAGTCTTTTTAGGGTTCCGTAGTCAAGAAGGAACCCTTATAGTTTCGCCATGTACGTCTGTCTGTCCGCGATCGATCTCAGACGCTTAGCACTAGAACGTTGGAATTTGGTAAGTATGGGTACCTATACATTTATTATTAATTACGCCGACAAAGTGGTTAAATAACATCTTGAAACAAAAAAAATGAGGGCCCCCCTACAAGTAAAGTGGCGATGTTTTTTTATCGTCTANTACCTATACATTTATTATTAATTACGCCGACAAAGTGGTTAAATAACATCTTGAAACAAAAAAAAAGGGCCCCCCTACAAGTAAAGTGGCGATGTTTTTTTATCGTCTCTCCCATGGTGGAGGGTGTCGTTGGATAGGTTGTTTAAAAATATTGAGGGTTTGCTATAACGATTTTCCATCCAAGGATCCGTTAGCGAAATATTAAGTTGTACCTATAGTGATAATTTTTGTTAGTGAAGTGTGGTCGTGTATCCCCCTCTGCCAGCTAAACGGTTGTTTTTGGAGACGTGAAAATATTCATGGTAGCCAGTAGGTACCTAAGTAGTAGCATACATTATAAGGAATTTAAACGGAAAACTATCACTGCTAAGTAGGCTTTACAAGTTAACGAGTAATAGTCGATCATAACCTATAAACAACATTTCAAAAAAAAAATGTTATTTATGTATTGTTTTTTATTTGGAAGTCAGTTGTATTTTTTTTTAAAGTTGTTTATTTTCCACTTTTTAGTGGTGATACCCCACAACTAAATTGACATTGTTCCCATAATGAGTGGTTGCGCTTTTTACCGTTAAGAAGTTACTTTGTGTGCCTTCGCAGTCCAAGTCCAGACCAGGTCATAATTAAATATCTAGGTAAGTACTTAGATTTTTTTTAAGTGTGGGTAATTCATCACATGACTTCTTCAGCGGAAGGGCGTGTCACTCTTACTGACTAAACCCCACGCGTGTTCCCCATTGCGTTCCAGGGCTGCCGTGACCTTCCATCATCAGCTCAGCAAGATCAGATGTTGATTAGGTACCAGGCACAATTATCTGAATTGCGTTAGAAAGTATATATCGCACCCCCGGTGCGACACTGTCACTTATGCAAAATTGCAATTTTTCAGGAGAAGCACTTAAAACTTTGACATCTCAATAAATAATGATATTTCAAGATTTAGACAAAATGAAATAGCTTTTAGTACAACGTCAAACTATGTGTACTACGAAAGTAACATTACGCACCAAGTAAAGGGGTGCTTTAGGACAGTTATTACATATTTAACTCATTATTGCAATTTTCGTATAAGTGACAGTGTCGCACCGTATATGAAAAACATTGTACTTATGTGCCTTTAAAATTTGAGGGTTCCCCGATTTCTCTGGGATCCCATCATCAGATTCTGACTTGGTGCCAATGGGAATAATATTTTGAAGTTATATCATGTGCCTATGGTCACTTCTACGCCTACATATTAAGTATATTTCTAGGTACCTACTTAGGTAACTACTACTTGAAAACGATTTGCTAAAAATTTGAAGTTGCATATAAACAAATAGGTAGGTAGGTAGGTAGGATAGTTGTAATAAATAAGATTAGTACAAGGGGTCGGACATTTCCTTAAAAATAAAATAGGTACCTAATCATCCGAATTTACTAGCTAAGTAGTCAGTCTAAGCGGGGCTTAGACCAGAACTATTAAAACCATTGTTTGGCGTGGGGTAACTCCGAGGTCAGAGCTATTCAGCCTCG
>NDFZ01000121.1:0-10236 GCA_002192655.3 Mamestra configurata | reverse complement strand
TTTTTTATTTTATTTGTATTTGCTCTAGCTGGCCCAGGTCAAGATGGCTACAGTTTTATATTGTCACCAAGTCCATTGTGAGCCTGTAAGATCTCTACTTTTTGTGAACTTGTATCCCTTTATGATACTCGCGCGGTAAGTTGGTTTTGTCGAGGGCTTACCATTGTTATATACCAAAATCCTACCAAGGAGTTTTCACATTACTAAAATAAATAAGCTGAATAATCGAACCTCCTTGGAAGCGCCTTTGCTCACTACGTTTGTCTTGCTTTAATACTAAAGAAAAAATGAGATGAAAAATGTAGTTCTCATTTTTACCACGCGCACGTTGCGCTATTTGCAAGTTCGATATCCTTATGGACGGTTAAAGATTGTTGCGACTTTCCGACTGTTATCTAAAAACAAAAAGTTTAATTACCTATTATGCTGTTTTCTAGCAAATGTGTTGAAAACCGTTGTATGATACACGTGCGGAAATTGGTTTTTACAAACTCGTGACTATGATAAGCATTACATTCGTTTACTCGTTTGTAAAAACGTATCATGGAAATTCTATTTATTTTCGAGTCGATAACTAACTCGTAGATGTCTGGGTCCAGTAGGTGGCCGCGGATAATTGCAGCATTCGTCCCATCTGTCGTTTGTAGATCATTGATTATTTTGGTTTTAAGAATGAGTCAAACCCTACCTATTTTGATCGTAGACTTTGATCAAATGCTCAACTTCAAATTCTTAATTTAGAAATCGGGAGTATGGCGTGCCGTTCATGGCTTCGGTGTATGACGAATTGGTTAATTTGACCTACCTTCATTATGTTTAGGTACGTTATACTTGGACATACTCATCGAGGTATTAGTGCTTTTCAATAAGGGGGGCGCCATTAAAATACCTCGGTCTCTACATAGCTTACTTATTTTACTTATTAAATTAGGAATGGTCTAGCATTGTAAGCGCTTTGAGCTTGGCTTAAATGCTATGATTCACAATTGATTGCTTATGAGTCACTCAAATATGAGACGAGATTAGGCTAAAAATAAATCATCATCTGCCTAGCCTTTTCCCAACTATATTGTCGGCTTCCAGTCAAACCGGATTCAGCTGAATACCAGTATTTTACGTGGAGCGGCTGCCTACCAGACCTCCACAACCCATTAACTGGGTAACACGGTAATCCTTGGCAAGACTGGTGTCAGATTTTCTGACTTCTGACTATCCGTAACGACTGCCAAAGATCTACAAATGACAGCCGGGACCAACGGCTTAACGTGCTTTCCGAGGCACGAAGGAGTCTCGGTATGTTAAGATGGTTACCCATCCACAGATCAACCTCAGCAAGCGTTGCTTAACCTTGAACATCGACCCGTGCGGCTGTTATTATTAGGCTAAAAATAAATACACCTGGTTTATTAATAGAAGCCAAATATACCTTCATCATCTCAATATGATTGATACCTATTGTTCTACCGACACTCAATCCTCATACGTCAAACCACGAGTTATGGGAGAAACAACCCGACCTGTCCCCTACAGGTAAATAATGATATGGGGCCTTATTGATTAATCACAGGTGATATATAATGGTACCAGGGAGGCAGGAGTGTAGCGAAGATTGATTGTTACGGAAGCAAGAAGTTGTTTGACAAAGTTATCTGAAGATGAAGGATTGCGTTTTGGAAAATGTGTGTTATTTTATCGATTAGTGATCTTGTGTTACTCACTTCTTGATTAGTTTTTAACTATTATAACTTACTAGCTTCTACCAGCGATTTCACCCGCGTGAAATTATCGCAAGGAAACGTTATCCCGGAATAAAAATTATCTATTCTATGTGTTATCCATGACACGTTCTACCCGTGTGCCAAGTTTATATATATGACTTATACATAATTTCATCTGAAGAGAAGTCACCTGGGCCAATTTTATAACTGGTCGTAGATTCATTTTAATGGATGTAGGTAGGTGATGTATTCAATTTTCGGTCTGAAATCTGAACAACATTTTAAGGTTTCTTTTCAATTATTTTGGCGAACCTAGTTAATTGCCAGTTTTTTATTAAGCACATCGACCACGAAAGTCAAAGAGAGCTACATAACTCGGCTATCAATCTAGCATAAGACTCAGTTCAATTTATTCGTTTGTTTCAATTTTTCAATCTCGCAACTGAAACAAATAGTTTGATGCTGTAAGAAAATAATTCTCATAATAATGAAACTGTGATTTATGTTATTGCTTTGTAGATAAAATAAGTGCATTCAATACATTATAACAAAAAAACATAATGAAAGTCGAAAAATAGCCAAACAATACAACTCGGTACAATAGATAGCTGCGAGGAAATGCGGCAGATATTTATTTTTAAGTGGTCCACCTACCTCCTCAATGTCAAAAATTTTAATCTAGTATTTTGAACGTGTCAAACCCTAGTTAATGCCAAAGTTTGAGAGGTTTTCAGGCAAAAGTGGAATTTGAGATACTCAACTTCATTCATTAATGCTTAATCTATGTTCATATATAAAGCTGAAGAGTTTTTTTGTTTGAACGCGCTATCTCTGGCACTACCAGTCGGATTTGGAAAATTCTTTTTCGAAATCGCGGCCAAAAGCTAAATCAGAAATAAGGGAATTAAGCAACTATAAGCATTTAATTTTTGAAGTGAAAACTTCTTTAGCGGCGTTGTGCACTTATTGGGATGGGTAAAAAATGTTTAACTCGCGTCAGGACACGTGACCTGATTGAAAATTCGTAAGACGGAGGGAGAGTAGACCCGCGCGGCGTAGGAGAGGAGTAATATCCCCCTCTCTTTCTACCGCGCGGCGAAAATGTATGCCTCAATGCATGCATATGCAATTCGTACGAAATTATTCCCTAACTATTCCAAAATATCAAAAATGCACAACGTTAATGTACAAGTTTTCACTAACAACGGGTTGCACTCCGGGTTGTTTTTTTAACGGTTGCTTGTCGCTGCAACAAAAAGGGCAAGTTTACCGTTGCCTTTGCGGGTTGCAATTGACGTTGCGGGGACGGGGGGAAACTGCAGTTGATCGATGTGTGCCGGTTGCGGAATACAGGAACTTAACACAGGTGGTACGAGTACTTTGTTAGTTGCTGCAATTTAGAATTGATTTCGTCACCGAGTGTAGCAACTGAAAACTGTTGTCAACCATTGAAACTTGCAACTAAGTTATAGCAACACAGGGGCGAGTTTCGGTTCGGCAACCTGCGCATTTTTTTCAAATAATATCAGTTGTCATGGCAAAACAGGTATCATTGACGTGGGCAAAAAAGCTGCCAGGCTGAAATGGGACTGGGCGGGTCACCAGCCGCATGCAAACTGACCGCTGGGCAAAAGTCTCCACGCAATGGGTGTCAGAGGATGGACGGCGTCGCCGAGTGGCGAGATGATTTGGATGCAAGAAAATAATGTCTGGAAGGATATGGGGGAGGCCTNCCACGCAATGGGTGTCAGAGGATGGACGGCGTCGCCGAGTGGCGAGATGATTTGGATGCAAGAAAATAATGTCTGGAAGGATATGGGGGAGGCCTTTCCCAGCAGTGGGACACAATAGGCTAAGGAAAAAAAAAAAACAGTTGCCGAAACTCGGTGATCTAAGTTGTCGCGATTGTGACGCGCTTATACAGTACAAAGTTTTCCAAACTGATAGATAATGTAAATATATGATCGATACTCGATAGGTATGACATTATTGTTATGTTTCTATTAATTGTTTAACGTGCTTGATACTCGTCGAGCTACGTAGTGCCACTACTATCAAGATTCCGTTGTGAGAAAATGATAGTGCTATTCGTCGTTCATAGCTCCGTCTCTCTCCTGCATCGGAGCTATGATTTTTTGGCGCGTCATAGTGCGGCCTCAGTTTACTTGCTATATTATTGTGATTGGAAAAAAAAACTGAATTCTGACATGTACAGTCAACAAAGTTATTTGGTATACAGGCAAAAATATTATTTTTTCCACTGCACTGCCAGTATTTATTTCTAATGTGGGAATTATAACTTTGTAAGCTTATGTCATACTTACGAGTGTGGTGTACAATAATTGTCTACTCGGCACACTCACAACATTGTTTAAAAGTAGTTGCAAGTTAGCTGCCTGCATACCAAATAGCTTTGTTGACTGTACCTTCAGAGTACCTACGAACGATCTTTATTATTTTCGAGACGAAGCCGACGAATTTTATGATGTTCTAAAATATCAGGTGGGCTATAATTTGAGAACATAAAACCTCTGAGTAATGTTAGCAAGAGTTCCTCCACACAGACGTAAAAAACGACTTTGCAATCGATCACTGATATGACTTCGACCTTAAGATCGTTGACCTCTAAGGTATGCATAGTTCGTTAGAAGTTATCAATCTAGTTGGTATAGTGTGACTACTACGGCCCTGAAAGACTATTGTTTTCTCTTTATTTTTACAAGATAAGGGCTGAAGGGCAGGGCAGAAGTTTAATTACGGGTTGTTACTGTATTACAGCCATTTATCAATCTGTATGACAAGACTGGCAGACTGATCTGTGTATGTCACATGTGGAGATATTGATATGTTTACTTATTTCAAAATCTTCCCATGCATAAAATTAGCTTAATCTTATCAGTTAAAAGACGGTTACTACTAGACTGGACATTGGCTTTCTCTAAACCGAACAAGCATCGCCACAATAAAATTCGTTTAGCTACAACTGCGTAAAACTGGTGGATGCCAAGTTTCACAGCTTGCCTCATCGCCGCAAGGCTGCCTGCTTGTCGGTCTTCTACAGATTGTACTTCGGGGAGAGTGCCCAGGAACTCCACGACCTCATCCCACCGGCCCCCTTCTACCATCGGACATCTAGACGCACTGCAGATAACATGCCCTTGTAGATATTCCACCAATTCGCACTAAACGTTTCCAAACGTCTTTTATAATGCGCACAGCAAAGACGTGGCCACTATGCCTGCGTCTGTATTCGAACGCATACATCCCTAATCTCTTCAAAATTAGAGTGGACAGGCTTTTTCTGGGTAAGCTCACCCCATTGTCGACTTTGTCTCTGTTATCTATGACCTAGACTAGAGTCAAGAGCAAACCCACCTCAAATAAAAAAAAATACTTTTTGAGGATTCCTACCTTAAAATAAGAATAGTAACATTTAAATGATAAATTTTTGCTCGTCCGTCCGTTTTGTCCGTCACAGTGGTTTCTTAGTTAATTACGTTTTTGTTCGAAATGGAAATACCCAAACCTCACAACTAACAAAACATTGAACGGACGTTGTACATTTCTTGTGTGGAAGGGCTCTTACTCAAGGGCCTTCCATATTCATTGTCCAGTTTTATCCTTTGTGGCTTCTTGGAACTCTTGTTTTTAGGTCACAGGGTCAAACGGTCTGCGGAGTCACGTGCCAGATTTAGCAGTAGGTATGTTTGTGATGTGTTAAAGAAATTAAATGTCTTATTTGATGATCTGGAAACTTAGGTATATTTGGAGCATGGATGGACTGCAAGTTACTCAGATTAATTTAAGGGGTAAGTAGAACTGCCAGGGTTGCGGAATTTGTTCGAAAGAGGCACCGCGGCCCTGGAACGCAAAGGGCATTTCCGCTGCGCCCAGAGCGTAAGGAGTCATTTGATGGTATCCCATCCTAAAAACAGGTCTTACAGCACAAGTAAAGGGAAAATTCCCAAAAAATATAAAAAGTTTAAAATTAAGGCAAATTTTGAAACTTACAAGTTTTCGCGAAAATCTAAATTTGCCCATATCTTTTTATCGTGTTGACTCAGGATTGATTTTTATACACCTAACAGGGACTATAGACCTCAGAATGTGGTATAAATTTCAACTTGCTAGGTCACCCCGTTCCTAAGAAAATCGGTGGTGACACATGGACAGACAGACGGACAGACGGACGAGAGTGGTCTTATAAGGGTTCCTTTTTTATCTTTTGAAGTATGGAACCCTATAAACGGGTAGTTACCCATTTTTTTTTAAGCAAAGCTATCGGAAGCATTCTATTTGGGTGCACTAGTCTTCATGAATCTAGCATTCTATTGAAACTGCCTAGGGACTTGTGGCATAGGAAGGATATCTAGTAGAGGTGTACCTAGAGCTATATAGCAGTATTTCCCAAACATTGTTCTGCCATGGCCCGGTAATTTACAAACTGCCCCTTTGTGACCCACTCAATACCCCCTCCCCAGCTGGTTACATCATGTATAATAATACACATTTGTTTTTATTAGAAGTATGGTTATATTACTATTAAAATGTTTTTCTACTATTTCGGCCTATTTTTAAAACAAGGCGAGAATGCTGCGACCCGATATTTTATTTTGATGGCCCGGTACCGGGTCGCGACCCACCAAATGGGAAACGCCGCTTTATAGCACATTTTAGAAGAGCCGCTTTAGAACTAATCACAATGTTTACTGTAGTCGCTGCTGTATTTATTGTGTATTCATATTCATCTCGTCAGATCAGACAGATCAGAGAAAACTACGGTAACAAATAACGCTAGCGAGAAAATTAATACTAACGGAAAAAGACTGGCAAGTAAGTAATTAAGTTGTTTGTCAGAAAAAGCAGAGGAAGGGAAAGAAAAACAACATTTCATTTAGTTCCACAGTAAAGGAAAATTATTTAATGAAAAAATACAGTTTCTGTACAATATCACAAATTACAACAAAATATTATACAAAATTACTTACATTTAGTTATTTGACTCAACGTTTTATAATTTAAAACCTTATAGCTATTAGTTTAAGGCACATGATTAAGACTCATTTGCAGTCGTGTATCACCTTCCAATTGACATAAGAGGGCCTAAACAAAGTGACATTATATCAACGATCAAAATTTTCTAGAGCCCAATTTCTATTTTATTTTTACCTAATTCATTTTTACATTACATACCTACAAAGAAATTAGATACCTACCTTTAGTTTGCATATTGACTAGACCCAAACAGAGTTATGTCTGGTTCTAAAAATAAAATTACCTAAATTAATTTAATAAGGATCAACGAATTCCTATCACCAAAACTACTTAAAAATAATTATTTTCATGACAGTTCAAATAATTAAATGCATCACAAAAGTCACACGATTTACCAAACGCTTCAGTTGTTCGTGCGTCACTTATTTTTCCAACCTTGGTCACTTACAATAAAGAACTGTGACGATTCGAGAGGCCTATCATTTGTAAAAATGGCGGACAAAAAGCAATTTAATCTAAATTAGAATTCACAAGGTGCCCTAATAACAGAACACGGAATCACTCTTTTATCACATAGCCCAGCTGCTTCATCTCCTTATCAAACTGCTCATCTCTGTACTTCTTGATTTTGTTCAGCCAGACCGCGAATGATGCACCGGCCCTGCAGGTGCCTCCGTACCTGAATAAATGAAGGTCACTTATTTCTGAGAATATAGGTATGTATAACACATGGATTTCTCATGCCCAGTTTCTGAGGTTCTTATTGGTCGTTTATCTGTCCGTTAACGCTATTTGTCATAACGCCATTCGTNCTGCAGGTGCCTCCGTACCTGAATAAATGAAGGTCACTTATTTCTGAGAATATAGGTATGTATAATACATGGATTTCTCATGCCCAGTTTCTGAGGTTCTTATTGGTCGTTTATCTGTCCGTTAACGCTATTTGTCATAACGCCATTCGGTGGTTAGTGGTTAACGGACAGATAAACGACCGATAAAGTACCTCAAAAACCGGGCAGCAGTCATGCAAATACAAATGTGCATGTAATTAATTATTATTCGATAGTCACATTAGGGTGAATATAGAATTAAAACATTATCTAATATTCATTAAATAAATGAGTTTTTTTGAAGGATGGGAAACCATCAAATGACTCTTTTCGCTCTGGGCGGAGTGAAAGGGAGATGGGTATACTAAGTATTTTTTTTAATTAATAGATATCGTCAAGCATTCAAATTTTGTCCTTTCAAAAGTCTGTTACACTAAAAAATTTGTCGACAGCAACATTGNTTAAATAAATGAGTTTTTTTGAAGGATGGGAAACCATCAAATGACTCTTTTCGCTCTGGGCGGAGCATAAGGGAGATGGGTATACTAAGTATTTTTTTTAATTATAGAAATTGTCAAGCATTCAAATTTTGTCCTTTCAAAAGTCTGTTACACTAAAAATTTTGTCGACTGCAACATTGCTATTAAAAAAGTTAGAATGTACCTGGGAGGTAGACACTCCAGGTCCAGATGCTTCTGCAGAGACTTGAGGTCGTTCCCGTGGAAATGGATGTACTGCCACGCCTCCTGGGGAATGAACCTCTTGAAGAGATAGAAGAAGGTGTTCAGGATCCAGGAGTAGTTGATGATGTGGACGCCCTTGACGCGAGCTGGCATTGCTAGCTGCAACCAAACAGTTTTGTTGTTAATTTTGGTGTCAGATTATCTGGATATGGTCTCAAATGGTGGTTGTGGGGAGTAACTAATTATGAAAATAATATTGAAAATCATTGTTACAACATTCTATTGATTACTCTTTTATCCTTAAATTTGCATCAATTCAGGACAAAGTTTACAAAGTTGGTTCAAAGCCTATATATATGCATATTATTGTTTTTCCCTCCATTTTGGGTATCGTTAACTTATGATCTATGGGGGTACATCAGAAAATAACTGAAACAACAGCAATTAAAAAAGTGAGAGTAGTTCTTGCTAGATTCTGAACCCCTAGTAAACCGAATTTAGCAATTAAGGGATGGCAAATGAAGGTGACTAAATGTGCATTACACAGTCATCATTCACTGTGATCCCTAGTTTTTATTAGATTACTAATTTTTAATTCACTGGTTTTTCGCCTCAGGCAGACAATCACTGAAGAATCTCACGGGACAACGTCATTCTTTAAATTATGACTGATTAAAAAAACAAAAACGCTATTCTCTTTGTATATTCATAAATGAACACGAACTTTGATATTATCAACGGGAAAAAATTAATACAGGTGACAAAAATAAAATGCATTTGATGACTGATGCAGATAATAATATTATTATAGATAGGTTGCCATAAAGTCACAACAGTTTATAACTGCTTAAATCATGGTAATATTACTATAGCTTTTGGATCCAATCAATATTATATATTAAAATTATTCCGTTACGTGACTGACTGAGTGAGTGCCTGACAGACAACGCACAGCCAACTGGTCGTAGAAAGCTGAAATTTAGCATGTAGCTTCCCTACACTCCGTAGGGGAGCACTAAGATTTCCCGAAATTCCCACGGGAACGGGATATGCGCGTACGAAGTCGCGGGCAAAAGCTTGTTTACATATAATAGAAATATTTCATTTCAAAGAACGTCAGAAGCTATTGCCAGGGTAGAATTGGTCGTTTTTTATTAAGGAGAGGCAGCACGAAACTACATGGTAACTCTTTGTAAAACAAGAAGTTGGCCCATAATCCGATTTGTTATTGGTGACTTATGCTACCTTTACATGTCAATACTAGGTTTAGAAAAAATTGTTGATGCAGTGTCCGCTGTGATCATCGCCATCCCCAAATAACCCACTGTTGTGTGTAGGCTTTTTTACCTTGCTGTGGCCAGTTTGGAAAAATATAATTCAGAAAAAGCGAAAAGTATGTGGGGCTTATTATTCCAAATGCGATGAAGTCTGTCCTCAAGATACTTTTAAAAGATCTTGAATGACTTCGATGTTGGGCTCTAAAATATATGGTGCAAGTTATAAACCTAGGTACCTGCACAAACCTTTCTCGTCTATCGCTCTCTATATTGTTGAGACCGTATCAAGATTCGTTGTACAGTTTAAAAGAAGTAAGTGAAGGCACACAGTTATGTCCACCATCAAAATTATTTAAAGGGACTTTGAGTGTTGGCTTTGGACCCAGTGTTAAGAACCATGCTTGTNTGTTAAGAACCATGCTTGTTCGAAACTCGCTCACCAAGATCTTAATTCAAAATTGCAAAATGTAATGTTGTAAATTGTGTAACTAGATGGCGTTGGCGTCGAATTAGAAGTCGGTGTTAAGATTCTCCGCCATTTAGTTAGGCTCATGTCGTTAAGGTCCAATTTAAGGTCAAAATACAGATCAGTATATAGTAGTCGGTTGTTTTATTTATACTCGACCTTACTGATATACACAATAAGATCAAGTTTAATGTAATAGCTGACCGTCCTCCGCGTCCGGGACTCAACATTGGTCCATCGAACCGGATAAAAAACCGTTTTTGAGTT
>NDFZ01000118.1:0-10229 GCA_002192655.3 Mamestra configurata | reverse complement strand
TTCTTTCATGTGCTGGCTCGCTGGATTTGTGTGGACTAGGTATGTGTACTTCCATGAATGGTCTACTTTATAAGGATGTTTATAAGTTACCTTCTTTTTGTCAATAAGAATTAAATTGGACTGACCTGTTGGTCGAGTGGGTTCGATTCCCACCCAGGACAATCTTTGTGTGATGAGCATGATCATTTGTNCCAGTGCCGTGGATCCTGGTGGCGGAGATGTTCCCGGTAAAGACCAAGTGTCTCGCGGGCGGCATCTGTTCTTTCATGTGCTGGCTCGCTGGATTTGTGTGGACTAGGTATGTGTACTTCCATGAATGGTCTACTTTATAAGGATGTTTATAAGTTACCTTCTTTTTGTCAATAAGAATTAAATTGGACTGACCTGTTGGTCGAGTGGGTTCGATTCCCACCCAGGACAATCTTTGTGTGATGAGCATGATCATTTGTTGTCTGGGTGTAATTTGTCTATAATATGTATGTATTTAGAAATATATAAGTATGTTTATCAATTGTCTGGTTGCCATAGCACAGGCTCTGCCTCTGCCTGCCTGAGTTGTCCGAAGATATTATTATTATTAATTGAAAAAAAAAACAAAAAAAGAGACCTTTAAATTGTTTCTGATTTGAAACTGACATACGATTTTTGCATTCTTCTAATTTCTTTTTTCAAATTGTTATATTTTATTTAAAAAGTTTTTTATTTTTTTATTTTTTTTTATTACCTGTTTAGGCAATCACTTTAATTGGTTTTGGAATTAGGTACTGATATCTTCATACACATACTAATTCATTTAAGAAGACCTTGTACACTAACAATATCCATTTCAAACCCAGATTCTTCCGCGACGTGGCAGCATCGTACGGCATCTACACGGCGTTCTGGATCCTGGCCGTGTGCTGCGGCATCGGCTTCATCTTCTCCGCCACGCTGCTGCCCGAGACCAAGGGCAAGACCTTCGACGAGATACAGGATATGCTCAACAATAGGTAGGTCATCATCATCGTCCTACCCACATCCCACGTGACTTACATTCTGTCCTGTCAACCGTCATGCTATCACTCAACTCCCTTTTCATTCATTCATATCACTTCATTTACAATCCTTCCATCTTTTCTTTGGCCTCTCTCTCCCTCTCCATCCACCCACATTTATATTTGTCACCGGAAAATTACAGACTCCGTAAGATTGTTATAAATCTTTATTAGATTATCATTTCTCAATATATTATGAAAAAATCGTACTGTATACGACAAATCCCATCCAAATTCAATAGTTTCCAATAAATCCGTGTCTTATTAAGAAAAAATAGTTTTCAATTTGACGCGATATTTAACAATATCACGGCGTTTGCAATTTTCCGGTGACATATTCATAACTCTACATATTTTCATCTCTCTTCTTCGTTCGTTCGTTTTATGGCCTAATTGAAATAAACGTTTTGACTTTGACTTTGACTTTCACATGAACATACCAAGACAAGCGATTCCCTTTCAACTTTTCTGTTACTGGCCCCACTTTTATTCTTTCTCTAATATACTTTATATATTCTCGGTCCCTCCACGCATACCTACATCTCAACATTCTTATCTCCGCTACATGCAATCTTTTTGATCGGTCATTTGCAATTTTTTTTCATTCCTACCTTCAAGGTGCGTAATCCAACGGAAAATATGACAGGGCATGACTGGCTCACTCAACAATGATCTCCAAAAACGGTCGCTAGCACATAGTGTCAGGACTGGCAGGCACAAAGGGGTGACGTTTCCGAGGAGCTTGATGAGTGACAGCTATATGGACAACTAGCTTTTGCCCACCACTTCGTACGCGCATATCCCGATTTTTCCCGTTCCCGTAGGAATTTTCCGTTCCCGTATAGCCTTCCTCATGAATGTGGCTATCATATTCAAAAATATTTTTCCAAAGCCAACTGGTAGTTCCAGAGATTAGCGCGTTCAAACAAACAAACTCTTCAGCTTTATTATTAGCATAGATATAGATAGATGACGGAAGTAAGGACAAGATCAGGCAAGATCTTACTAAAATAATTCCCTTCCTTCGAGGACGTTTGCTGTATCTCTGGAATATCACACCACTTGGTTTCAGCACTACAGAAAGTTATTAAAAAAACCGGCCAAGTGCGAGTCGGACTCTCACACGAAAATAGCATAAACCGAAAAAAAAACACGTTTCTTGTATAGTAGACGGACGGACAGCGAAGTCTTAGTAATAGGGTCCCGTTTTACCCTTTGGGTACGGAACCCTAAAAATAGTTTACTTCCCCCTTGGCTGGCACGACCCCCTGGGATTTTTATCTTGAAAGAAAGGAGGAAAATCCCGTTCTGGAATATTTCCTTATTAAATGCATGTTGCATTTCTGTATTCATTAGTTAGGTACTTTTTTCCTAACACGAGGGAAATGCGAACAAAAATTTAAAGCTTTGTAAGAATTTATTGTTTCATTAATTTCAGTAACAGAATATTATAATTATAATATGTACATGTTTACGTTTAAGAACTGAATAATACATAGTAAGCTTTCTTCTTTTTCAGAACTAAGGAAGACAAGCCGGTAGACGTTTAGAAGAATCTCGAGAAGATTAAAATAGAAATTCAATTGTAAATAGTTTTAAGTATTCTTCTGTTATTCGAAATAAATTATTACAAAAAACGTGATACAATACTTTATTCTATAATCTTACACAATAATTTCATTATTATTAATAATTATTATATATTTTAAAGTCAGTTATTTATCTCTGAAACTGGAGGGGGCAGATTCTTAGTCCGATAACGTCTTTGCCAATTTCCGCGACCCCACAAACCGGGCACAGTTTGCCCTTGTGTTCAGGTAGGAAGGTAGCACCGCATAGGGAGCACTTTTCTTCGGGTTTTCCTCTGTAGATGGGTTTATAGCTGATGCCGCAGATGTTGAAAGGATTATGCTCGTCGTATAACAGCTGATGTTCATCTGTTAGGGACTTCTCACATGCTTGTAAGATCTTTCTCGCTTGCTGTGCGACCTCGGGTCTGGGGCCTAGCTCGAGCAGTCGTCGTGCGAAGGAGGCGGCTGTCCTGTAGTTCTTCAGCTTGAAGAACATGTTGAGAGCTGTTCTGAGGGTGAGGATCTGGTGGACGGGCTGCAGCTTGCAGTGGGTGAAGTAGGCCGCCATCTCGCATGTACGTTTTTGCTCGTCTAACGTGTTTTTCGGCATGGCTGTGAAAATTATTGAAAAGAGTTAATACTGTAGGAGGTTCGAGACCGAATAAATATGCTATTGATATCTCTAATAGCTGGTAACTTGCCAAACCTATAAAAAAATAACACCTGATTCAAATTTCGAAGGCTGCCTTACCGTAACTTTTTTAGATCATATGATGCCCTCGCCTTTGATAGCGGAATCATCATCTGCCTTGTCCCGACTATCTTAGGGTATTCCATTCTAACAAGATTCAGTTGAACATGTCATTATACGTTAAATTTGTGGTCATTGTACTCATCATTATGAACAACTTTTACTATGGAACCAAACCCAAAATCACGAAAAAAAATCAGCTGTTCAGTCCATTTTGTCGAGTTATGCGCACATTAATGTATGGGGGATTCGATTTCAGTGTTGGTCCCATAGAAAGTTGTTCATAATGATGAGTACAATGACCCCTTAAGAGGTATTGCGTTTATTCTGTTACACGTTGTATAGGTGTGGTACATGGTGCGCCTGCCTGTCTGACCTGCGCAACAACTGGGTAACTAGGGAAGCTGGTCGTCAAGACTTGCAGGCTGCTGCTCTTGGGGTCCAGTTTTACACCCTCAAAAAGGAGTTATTTTTATGTTTTAATATGACGCACATGTCTTAGTTATAAGACACAACTTTCCTAGCGGTCTCCATCTGCAGNTGTGGTACATGGTGCGCCTGCCTGTCTGACCTGCGCAACAACTGGGTAACTAGGGAAGCTGGTCGTCAAGACTTGCAGGTTGCTGCTCTTGGGGTCCAGTTTTACACCCTCAAAAAGAAGTTCTTTTTATGTTTTAATATGACGCACATGTCTTAGTTATAAGACACAACTTTCCTAGCGGTCTCCATCTGCAGCCCCAGCAGGTATCCCCGGGCTATATTCAGCAGTTGTTGAGCTTCTGTGAGCTCCGGTTTGGTGTCCACATGTAGAAGACGCACAAAGATTCCTTACAGCTAACGTAATGCTCACCTTTCCTAGCGGTCTCCATCTGCAACCCCAGCAGGTATTCCCGGGCTATATTCAGCAGTTGTTGAGCTTCTGTGAGCTTCGGTTTGGTGTCCACATGTAGAAGACGCACAAAGATTCCTTACAGCTAACGTAATGCTCACCTTTCCTAGCGGTCTCCATCTGCAACCCCAGCAGGTATTCCCGGGCTATATTCAGCAGTTGTTGAGCTTCTGTGAGCTCCGGCTTGGTGTCTACATGAAGTAAAGGCACACCCTGCACGATGCGCTGTAGACGCTCCACGGCCTCGGTGAACTTGCCGGCTGTGGTCAACTGGTAGCATTGCTGTAGCTGGGTTACAAGGTCGTTCAATTTTGTGGCTGGAAAGATAAGAAATCTATGTTTACTTATGTTCTGTTTTCTTTGCAAAAGTAGCACACGACCGGGAATTATTGTAAGAATGGAGGCCTTTGCCCAGAAGGGGGCAGTTCAGGCTTAGATACAACAATAATAACATCTCACTGACTTTCGCGGTATTTTCGCTCCCCAAAGCGAAAATTTCGCTCGGTTTCACGACGGGTATTTTATATGGAGTTACAGCGAAACGGGCGAATCAGTATCGTTATACCCAGTTTTCGTTTGCTTTGCAAAATAGGTTCCGCAATAGTTGCCGCGCGTGAAATAGTTTTGCTACCCGAAGCGGTAACGTTATCTGCTGTCTAACGTCAGCCGAGCGCGCCCGAACATGCTCACGAACGTGTCCAGGTACGGCGACGAGTATACTCACTGACGACAGGCAGCAAGTCCTTCCCGCTGGCCTCCTTCCAGTTGCGGTGCAGGTGCGCGTTGAGCGGCGGCAGCGCCGACAGCGCGCCGAACGTCAGCCGAGCGCGCCCGAACATGCTCACGAACGTGTCCAGGTACGGCGACGAGTATACTCACTGACGACAGGCAGCAAGTCCTTCCCGCTGGCCTCCTTCCAGTTGCGGTGCAGGTGCGCGTTGAGCGGCGGCAGCGCCGACAGCGCGCCGAACGTCAGCCGAGCGCGCCCGAACATGCTCACGAACGTGTCCTGGTATGGCTCGAAGTTCACGATGCCCACTTGTTCGTTTAGGAGTCTGGAAGCAGGAAAAGATTACATGTCAGTCGAGACCAGAATTGCAGTGGACAAATGCTCGCATTTGTAAATGAAGTTTTTCAACAAGCTTGCGCAGAAACAGCAATGAAAATTTCATAAACATAGCAGTGTTTTAAAATCTTTCTGAGCTTGCCGGACGCTGTGAAGTAGTTATGAGCTCTCGTCGCCGTCGTCTATATCCACTGGAAGCTATGCATAGTACTGACCTGAGCGCGATTTCGAACTGTCCGGTGGCAACATGATCGTGCGCAGTCTTCAGCTTGCCCGACAGCGCGACACTAGCGCCGCGCGTGGGCGCCACGAAGTAGTCTGTGTTCTCGTCGCCGCCATCAATATCCGCTGGAAACACAAACAAATGATATATATATTATTAAAATAACATCATGGGCGGCCGTATGTACCTACATAACAAAGGACCGGACGATGTAGAGGCTCTTGGTTTATGTCCAGCAGTGGAAGTATTACAGCTGAAAAGATGATGGCAATAATCCAGACTTTGGGCTGCTACTAAGAGCGTACTTGCGAATAATAAATGACATAAAAAACATGACAGCGCGCATGTATTCCCCAAAGAGTTAGGCAGCGGGGTTATTTTTTTCTCCATAAAAATAGTTTATACGCTATCCTCAAAATAGTTGTGAAAAGCGAGGCTGATGAATAAGGATGGATTCATCATCATCATCATCAGCCGAAGGACGTCCACTGCTGGACATAGGCCTCCCCCAAAGGGGAGGTTTGCCATTATTGCCACGCTTGGTAGGCGGGTTGGCGATCGCAGTGTAGCTTTCAATGCACAGAGAATGTTGCTGCCCATTCTCTAGTGAGTCCCTTAGTCGCCACTTTCGACACCCACGGGAAGTGATTGGATGGATTACCCCAATTAAACTGACTGCGATCATCTTAGTCATCAAAACCGCGTTCAAGAGTTCTCAGTGCCAATATTCTTCAACAATAATAAACCCTTTCGGTATGCTCAGCAGTTATGTACCCCCCATTTTTTTTTACTTTTTCTTCGTTGCTGCATAAATGCCGTCCGTCCGTCGTCCGTGCCGAATAAATGTTTATTATTCTATTCTATTCTAAAAGATACACTTACCAGAGACAGGTGCCAGTTCCTCGGGCAGTTCCAAGTCTTCGTCTCCAACGTCCCAGCCGCCGTCGTCACAGGCGTCTTCCATCACTTCTCCGCCTTCCTCGGCATTATCCTGCACATAAACGTTTTGATTATTCGCTAATCGAAATGAAATTCAAATTATTTATGAATGCAAAAGGAACTCGTGTCTGTCTGTTTGTTTGTTACGCTTTCACGCAATACCAACATTTTTGANACTCGTGTCTGTCTGTTTGTTTGTTACGCTTTCACGCAATACCAAAATTTATGAAATTGGTTCAGTTGTAAGAAAGGATACTTTTTATCTCGGGCGTAGCTAGCAGCAACTTGTATTATATAATAATAACTAGCTGTCGCCAGCGACTCCACCCGCGTGAATGTCGAAAATTATCCCAAGAGAACATACTCCCGGGATAAAAAGTAAAGTATCTTATTTGTTATTCCAGACTATAATCTACTTCTGTGCCAAATTTCATCAAGATCCGTTCAGCCGTTCTGACGTGATTGAGTAACAAACATACATCCATCCATCCAAACTTTCTCATTTATAATATTAGTATGGATGTAGATTTGAANCAAATTTCATCAAGATCCGTTCAGCCGTTCTGACGTGATTGAGTAACAAACATACATCCATCCATGCAAACTTTCTCATTTATAATATTAGTATGGATGTAGATTTGACATCCTCTTTAAATCATGTTTTATCTCCTGCAACGAAAAAATTACACAGTATTGATGTAGACGCGCTAATTAAATGTCACGTTTAAAAAAAAACAACGGCAAAAATATGACTACTATTACTTTACAGTGTGGACGAATGACCTTGTAAAAGTCGCGGGAATCTGCTAGAGCCGTAAATGTTGGGACACGCACAGAGCGGCCTGCCCCCTTACTGTGACGTGCCAATATCATCATGATCTGTTGTAAAAAAGAGATAGTACTAAACGTCTTGTAAAGTTCCGTCTCACTCCCACACCGGAATCATAATACTTTTAAGTTGTCATAGTAGGGTTCCTATAGCGCCACGAGATCAGAGTCCTGACGTCACAACAATCCTTAATCGCGCAATCACAGTTCTCCGCGCGATTTGAAACAAAAACAACAGCCTGATAACCATCGGGCAGTTGCTCATCAGACACAACACCCGATTGGCTAGAGGATACTCGCTTATCGATGGAGGATCCGGGATTTTCCACCCTGTTCCGCATATCTGTAGAGCTATTCTATCAAAATTTCCCTGTGAAAACTCAAGTGAAGTGACCATGAATTAAGCTGTCAATATCCATCCATTCCAGGTGGAATGACAGTTAATTTCAAGCTCACTCCACCTAAGTTTTTGCGGTGAGCTGTTAGTACAGACCGGCTACGTGGCCATATGAGCCTAAGTTCAACAGTGGACGCCTTTGGAAGCAATGTTGATGATTATGTGTGTCTCCTGACCAAGTTGTCATTGAGCACGTCGGCGTCGTCTGGTCTGGTCAATGGAGGATGTGGAACTCTTCACCCTGTTCCGCATACCTGGGATCCTATGGACCTATTTGTCTAGCAGTCGACGTCTTTGGCTGAAATATTGTTAATGATTATTTTTGTGTACTGACCTGGTTCTCATTGAGCACATCATCATCGTCTCCCCAGGCTCCACCAGCCTCGAGCGGCTCGTCGATGGTGGCGGTGGCCGCCACGCCTGTTGCTTCTCCACCGGCGCGTGCGCCGCCCGCTACTTCGAAGAAACTCCTAAGAAACAGACAAGGTTTACAACGTCAGTCTCCTTGGTGTAGTTACAAAAATAGCAAAACAAAAAAAATAACTTTAAATGTTCAAGTCTGCATGTTTGTCAATCACACCTCAGCGACTGAGCGCATATGGCTAGAACTTGGAAAACTGGTAGACCTTATACTGGATAGTAATTTACACAGAATACTTTTTAACATCAAGAGTACGTTCCCTTATGATAACAGGTTAGATTCCTAAAAAGAATCTATTTAGTCCATCAGTTAGATTATAAAAACTATTGGACACATATTTATTTCTTTTGTCACTTACGACAAAAGTGTAAGTACCACTTTTTACACAGAAATGTAATAATAATAACACATCACGTTTAAATTTTTTATTGATTTGATAAAGCAAAACATTCGTATCCAATATTTTTTGATAGTCCAACTGATGACGGACTAAATATATAATCATTTTTTATCTGACAAATACCGCTATTTCTACCTTAACGCGGGCGAAGCCTGATTTATGAACACACACGCATTTCTACGTGCTTAGAAACAGTAAGGGCCAGTTGGGGTTCTGGTAGTGCACCGGTAACGGGGGCCTCAGTAGATGTGCTTCGGGGTTTGGATCCCGGATGGGCAGGTTGCCCGCTTCGAGCATGGCCTCCAGTTATTCATGAACAAGTGGCAGCTACTTACTTTGAAACAGCTAGTAAAGGCCAGTTGGGTTGCTGGTTGTGCACTGGTAGCGGAGGCCTTAGTAGATGTGCCTCGGGGTTGGGTTCCGGGATGGGCAGGTTTCCTGCTTCTAGCATGGCCTTCAGCTGTTCCGCCTCCTCGAATTGTTTGTGGTTAATAGCTGTCAAGTAGGCGAGGGATATCTGGGGGGACAAACACGGAAACATATTACAAATGTCTGAATTATTCACAAGGATAAGAAATGATGTGTATGAGTGGAAGTCTATTGAGACATTTAATTAAACCCTAAATTTTTTGGTCCAGTCATAAACTTGCCCATAAGCTATTTGAACCTTCTTCGTGACTATTGTCAACAGCCATAATAGTTGTATCATCAGCAAAGTTCTCTTGTGGTAAATGGTATTGTACTCTAGTTAGGAATATCGAAAGTGTAGTAAAGTAGGTACAGTACCGGACCTAACACACTTTCTTGAGGTATGCCAGCTTTAATAGTTTCAGTTGTGAAGGCATCTTATTGCCATACTTTGTCAAACGCTTGCGCCACGTCTACAAACTCTCTTGATTTCTTAAGGCATTATATCGATAATGCCTTAAGAAATCAAGAGAGTTAAAGTCGTTAAAATTATCGCGAAAATTAAGATGGTGTTCTGGTATTATGTTCTTGCTGTCTACTTAAGCCGTTTAAGTGACAGCTTTTCAAACAAGTAGGCGTAACGACGGTTTTGCATATAATGGAGTTTTACCCTTCCTTGCCGCGTTTAACATTAAGTTTATTGTCCTTCAACTGGATAACGTCACCTGTCAAAAATTCCTTAGCAGCCGAATAGACTCGAGATGCTGTAGTTGTTACAAAGATCCTAAATAAATTCTGTTTCAACTGAATATGAATCTTGACACGTTTAACGTTTGAGTTGATTGTCCTATAACTGGATAACCTCACCTGTCCAGAATTCTTGAGCAGCCGTATAGACTCGCGGGTGTCCCCCAGCAGCAAGGCGCCCTGGAACTGCGCTGACAGGTCCTTGCGGATCTCCGCGATCTTCATCATCTTGCGCAGCTTGTCCAAGTTGCCCGTGATCAGGTACAGGAACGACAGCTTGTCGAAGTTCTTTGTGCGCTGGTAGCACATCTCTACAATCTGAGGACGAGAAATTACACATGAAAATTTAAGGTTACTTCAAAAACCGGCCGTTATAGTACATTCGTTCTTCCATGTAATCAGAATAGTTATTAGAAAATATGGCACGAAAACAAAAATACGTTTATATTTTTCCGTGACATTATGTTCGTTTGACATGCGTTTGTTTTTTTAATAATAATAATAATAATAATATCTTGGGACAACTCACACACGGCCATCCGATCCCAAACTAGG
>NDFZ01000117.1:0-10228 GCA_002192655.3 Mamestra configurata | reverse complement strand
TTAAATAGATGTAAATATCTACAAAGTAACAGAGATTTAATATTGACATAGTAGCAAAACGACCTCGAGTTTACCCTTCTTTCTTATTTGAAAAGTCATAAAATTGTTTTTGTCCGCACTGGTAACATAAGTAAGAGAAGGATGCGCATGGAATAAGAACAATACTGACTGAGAGCAATGTTTAGTACCAATCTGCCAGATTCGCTACATGAAATGAACTCGAAACGAATGATGCCTAAGGTACACAATTTGTTTCTTGCTGTCACTCGAGACAACTTTTGGGACGATGCCTTTTATTTTGGCCAGTAAAACAACCCTAATTCTAAACTTTGATTGTGTAATTTTATTCCGGAGTAAGACTGTGAAATGTGAAAAAGTCAGACGAATTTACAAAAAGGTATGCGCAGTTTTGTTGTTTAAAAGTCGAGTGAATTTCGGGTTGGGATTTTTGCTAAGTACCTGTCTCTATTGCGGGATAGTGAGTACATGTATTTTGTGGTAACAACCTCGGGAAGGTTTCAGAGGTTTGAATAGCTCATGGCAGAGCTACTTGATGTCAAGAAGCGTTGAAAGGCTCATTGCAAAGCCACTCCAAGATTGACGACTTCCGTAAATTCTTAGAACTTTGNAGGTTTGAATAGCTCATGGCAGAGCTACTTGATGTCAAGAAGCGTTGAAAGGCTCATTGCAAAGCCACTCCAAGATTGACGACTTCCGTAAATTCTTAGAACTTTGGTAGAAACCGAAGTAAAATGGTTTTGTGGTAGCTGAGAAATCAACTCGATTTAGTCCCATTTTATGTTTGAGCGCGCTGGAGATGAAATCTTTCGAGGGTTGATTCATTCTCTTGGAAAGCATCTTAGTCTGAAGGAACTAAGATTTCCTTTACAAATTGCAACAAGAGAATTCTAATTTCTCGTCAACAACCAACTGTTTCATAAGAAGATTGCGTTGTAATTTAATTTACTAAAGTTTTATCCTTTCTATTCCTTAACTCAAAAAAATAATAATAAGGCTGCGTCAAAATAAAATAAAAAACGAATAGATTAACAACTAATTTATTTTTCGCAGAAACTTTGTACAAAATGAATTAAAACTTTGTTTTTTAAATTATTAATTTCATATTTGAGTTAAGATTTTAAGATAGAGATTACGTTGTTCATTTATTTTACATTTTGTTGAATGAATCTTGTAAACACATAAATTGTAGAATCGTATTAGTTTTGGCAATACATGCACGCAGGCAAGTCTTAGTATTAGTACAGACACTGTTAGTTCACGCTGATCGAACGCAAATAACGTGGCAAAGAGAGCAACCGGCGGCTTAGATATACGTTACGCATAGATAAGCTTCCCGCTTCGATTGAATCTCGGTATATTCCTGTGTTGGACTAACGAAATCGATTTGCTTGTAATCTCGGCACCGGATTAAGACGACGAACGTAGTTAGCTACGAGAACAAAGGAGATTCAGCTTCGGATAAATCATCAGACGGATTATCTCATGCGTGTCACATTAATCTCTCTGGTCGTTATTTATCGAAATTACTAAATCCCTCCGAACTGTTACAGATGAAATAGAAATTTTGAGAGTTTTTAAACAATAACATAATTTTTAAAATTGACCATACATGCTATTGATTTATCGCCTTAAAATTACCTCACAGGAAACATTACTGTCTATATTTTATCGTTGTATTTTAAATACGTTCAATTCAGATAACATAATCCGAAGGTCCGCCACAAATTCGCTTGTTCACTCAACCATATAAAATACTTCCTTAGTTTAAAACGTTTGGGAAGTCGTTTTAGCACTGATAGGTCATCTTGAGGATGTTGGTTTGCTCGTGAACTTTGTGAGGACTTTGACGAGGGCGTTGGCGAGGAGGAGGGTGATGAGTAGTGTTGGAATGGTGACGTAGTGCGCGGCGACGGGCAGGGCGAGGAGCAGGGCCGGCCGGGGCTGGCGCAGCGTGGTCAGCGTGGTGAGCGTGGCCAGGATGGCGCGATTGAGGCGCGGCGGTGTGGAGCCCGAGCTCTGCATGGCCGCCGGCCGCTCCCCGCTCAGCACGTGCACTATCACTGACGCCGACTCTGCACAACAAAGTTTCACCATAAATCACCCTATCTAGTATCACGTACCCTTATCGATTAACTGCGGGCACCCCTGATTGCTTACAAATGATGTAAAGGGTTGCCTTATCGGGCTCTTTAAAATATGTATAAACTCAATTAAATTGGACGTAAACTTTGGTTCAAATTCAAAAAGGTTGAAGACTCTTGATCGTTGTTTAAAAGTAAAGTAGGTAAGAATATAGAAGAAATTTTACAACCATCTATTTAGATTCAGAAAGGTTTGTGACCAATAACTTTTCAAGAAATATTATCACAAAGCATTTGAATAACGTCGCATTGTCATCATGACGTACTATGATATCAAACAGAAAATATGCATGCCACCTCGAATGTTGAACTAAGATAAATGAAACGTCATAGCACACTAGTAACCTATATTTTAAAGTCACGATGTCGCTAGTAATGCATTAACCTAGAAATATGAACACTTTATTATGTTAATAGTGTACTGCATTGTAATCACAAATAAATCCTGTACTTTTCCACACACAAACACTTAGAATCGCTCAAATAGTTTTAGACTTTCCAAGTACATCAAAAACGTTGAATTTTCTTTCAAAGCCATTAAACGATGTCAATTAAAAAGTTGGCAGCGTTTAGACAGTCGTGTAGGTAATTGTGGAACATAGCAATAATGTTCAGCTACTTTGTAAGAATCCAGACTGGAATAATTACACAGCAGTTTGCAGCAAATCCTTGTAATGAATAATTTTAATATGAAGGTACTGAATACGGCAATCTGCGAGTCGGCATTGTACGTGCGGGGATTCATTTGAAAGGGAAAGAGAGATTTAAAAATACGATGTATAAGTAAGTACGGTTCTATTTCCTTATTGAAATGTTGTTTATGGCATTCTTTATTTATGATACTCCATTTTCCCGTACCTACTTATTACGAAAATGACAAAAATCTCACATGCAAAATCATACAGGAAAGTGAAAACAGTTTTATATATGAAAAAGAGCACTTTACTATAGAAAGTACTTGAAGCTTAATTCGATTCAATGGTTTTGAATATTTTTTATCAGAGCAAGCCCAACTCAATATATCCTGTAGTAGTGAATGAATTGATTGAATTTTAGAATTCTGGGCAGCGAGAATCATCCAATTAATATTTCACATATGAAATTGACTCGCCATCTTCATCATAGTTTGAATGCACAGTACATGTAGAGTAACAAATAAACTAAATAATAAACACACCATACGGAATAGTTGATCCCTACGATAATGAGGGTAAAATCGATAGTCGTAACAATGAAATATTGACCCGATTCCCGACTTTAATCGGTTATAAAATGTATGCGTCCGCCCTATTTCTGAGTTCAAACAGCACGGTGTTTGAACTCAGAAATAGGGCCCTTATAATTACATAAATAATTATATATTCATGTATTTGAAGCAAGTTGTGGTGAAATCGGAAGTCATGGTATGTGATGCCCAGGAAAGATAAAAATGTTGTGGAAATAGTTTTGAGAATAGGTTTAAAAAAAAACCGGCCAAGTCCGAGTCGGACTCGCGTGCAAAGGGTTCCGAACTAATAATATGTTTTTAGCATGTTACTTTAAAATCATACGGATTTTATTGGTTTTCAGGTAATCTATACGTATTTTTTTCAAAATATTAGCCTCGGCTGTTTCGGAGATTAGCGGAGCTCCTACGTGAGCAGGAAAAAACGGGATATGCGCGTATGAAGTCGCAGGTGAAGCTAGTGTGCTATAAGGAGTAAGGATTAAATAAACGACTAAAAGAGAACTATCAAAGAAGAAGACGAAGACATAGTGAGCAAAACAATTTGGACAAAAAATTAAAGTTCCCCGAAAATAAAGAATAAGAGATATGACGTTGAAGCACTATGTTGGAGCATTTGGGCTCTAATATCGTGAAAGAACGATGTTATCTAATATCAAGTAATGTAAGGGATAATAATGTCACTGCCTCGCTGAGCTTGAAGTGAAACGCCTTGGTTTTTGTCTCTAGAGGCTTAATGAGGTAATTTGTCTGCGCCATCTTTATTAAAATGTGGTGTGTTGGAACATTGAAAATTAAATTAATATCTCATCCTTGGCAAATCATTGTTGTTATTCTTGAAGTAATTGAATATTAATAAATTGGTGGCGAGATGATTTGGATGCATACCGCGAAGGCTGGTTCGAGGTGGCGCAAGAAAAGAATGTCTGGAACGATATGGGGGACACAATAGGCTAAGGAAAAAATAAATAAATATTAGTACTTTGTGACAAGTTGGGATTACTATTGTTATTTATTTATGGCCGTAAAACTGTTTTATTTTGGTTAAATGAACATGGTTCATTATGTTTTAGATATCTGTAGCACGTTGCTACGCATTTCGTAGACATGGACTACGGCGTAGCATGTTGCTACGACATTATAAAAAAATGATTGCCGCTTCTATGAATATTTATGCTTCAAATGACAGAAAAACTTACCAGAACTGCTTGGTGCACACGTATAGTTTCCCGAGTCGTGTGGGGCAGCCCTTGCTATGAGCAGTCGACTTGTGCGCGTGCGCTGCTCTGTTTCCACGCTGATACCGCCGCGCTGTGCGTAGTTCACTACTTGTTCGCCTCGATACCAGTAGATGAAGCTAGAAGAAAGATTGTGGTTAACATCAGAATGCCAATTCCACTAATTTTTAAGCATCGTTCGCATTCATGCGAATGCATGCAATCAAAAATGTGTGGAAATTGAGGATTTTTGACAGATTCCTATTGAGATGCGAATGCGAATGTTGCTTAAAGACTAGTAAAATTGTCCCTCAGGTATAAGAGTAACAGGGGAAGATTACGTGGTCAAGCACAAGAGGAACGTATGTTGGTAGGTGCTAAAACAGAGCATAAAAGGCACTCGTAAATATTCGTAGGCTGACGTTACTTTGTCACTTTAGTGTCAANGGTCAAGCACAAGAGGAACGTATGTTGGTAGGTGCTAAAACAGAGCATAAAAGGCACTCGTAAATCTTCGTAGGCTGACGTTACTTTGTCACTTTACCTGGGCAGTGTCAAGGGCGATAGTAATTGCATGCCACTAACTTGTGTAAATTGCAACAAATGCCGTAAAGGTGTAACACAACATGAATTATAACAAAGATCCATGTTCTATGCAACTAGAGTGTAGAATTTGAATTGTGTTTTATGCTTACATTTAATCGGTAACTGCATCAAATAATGAATAGTACTTCAAATAAACCAAAAGTCTGAAAGAATAAAGTTTTTGAAAAGCAAAGCTAAAATCAAAAAGCATCACGTCAAAAGCAACTTGAAAAGATTGAGAAACTTAAATCAGACTTTAAGAATAAATAAATAAACTTGAAGCTTTATTTTCATCTTGACTAACAAACGTGAAAAAGATTTTCAATCACATAAAAATGAGATATTTCTTTTCGTCTGTAAATTTAATTCTGTATCACACAATCTCATCTTATACTGGGTAAGTGGTCACCGCTTTCTAAGATTTGTTCGTGCGTTGTCGACGCCACACAATGAGATTAGCTTTTCTATTCATGACACGAACTATATCAGGGCAGCGTTTGAGGACCCTCGTTATTCGAAAATATATTACTTCGCGCCTCTTTAGATTTACGCCGATTTAAAAGACAATTGTCTTATCCATACTTGTGTGCTGACGTAATGAAGAGGTCAACCGGTATAGTGTTCGTAATAGGTATTATCTGTAAATGCCGAGTTCATCACTTTAATACTTTAACTCCTTAAATAAGTAAAAATGTCCGTTCCTGTAGGAGCCATCGGACAACCACGGGAAAATGCTAGTTAGTTTAGGTGAACAGATTGCAAATTCAGCGAATAGTGGCTTTCAGTCCTTTATTCTACAGCATCTGAATATTTCATTCATCTAGATATAATAACACCGCTCTTAAGACTAAACGTCCACTTACTAACATTAACTTTATATCTACGAGAGCCATAACAAGAAACTAAAATTCAACAAAACTTCAACACAAAAGTCAAAGTTTCGTGTTGATTGTGTATATGAATCCAACACCTCAGGCGGGCTCATTCGGCTCTAATTACATGTTATTTCACGGCACACGGCTATTCATTACACTCAAGGATGTGTTTTGTACGGAACTCAGTAATTTCGATTTAATAAGCAGTCTATTTGGGTCATGTGTTAGAACTACTAAGAAATTTTAATGTATTTCACACATATTGAACATATTACACTTTCATTCATGTGCTCGAATATTTATTCGTCCCAAACGTTTTTCGGGTCCGACCTTTACTATTCATTCTGTTTATTTATTAAGTGACTCTATAAAAAGATATGTTCACTTTGGAAATTGCAATTTTGATTTTATTTTTTCACTTTATGCGATGAATGTTATTTACTGAGATAAAATCAGCATCAAAGGAGTACCTATAATAATGACGAGTCATATGCAACTCGACAAACAAAAGACCACGCGCTACCTAAGAGTCGCGAATGCGACCGCAGTCACTCCGGAAATTTCACGATATAAATAAAATATTGGTCGGCCCGTAATTAACGCAACGAAAATATTCGACAAACTTCTGCATTGAGTTATGATAAATAATTCACGAAACGTCGGAATGAAAAACGATACGTTCCATGTGGACACACAGAACGTAGCATCGTTTCAATATTCAAATTGGAGGTCCCTCGATAGATCTTAGACATGGCCACCATTAAACGTTGATAGCCAAAGAATACCTCACTTAGGGACCTCAGTCGACCCTTTTATCTGAAAATAAGCTTATCATGTTTATGGTTGCGAACACTAAATGTATAGGCACGGTGCGGTGTGAAAAGGTGCCTACACGATAACACACTTCCATTATAAGATCGTAAGGTGGGTGGCGGGGTCGCCTATTCACACCGCAACGATTTGTGGCGGATATTTACTACGAGTAACACAACCTCAAACATCAATACCTAAGATCGAATTATTCGTCCCTTGTATAATTTTAGACGTATTTGTTTGACAAACACACGATTTATTTATTTTAACGTTTTTAAAAACGGATCATGTTTCGGGCTCTCGGTTTTGTGGAGGAGTATCTGGCTAATTAAAATTCTGCATGTTTTATTTTATATTGTTGCTCTCATAATTGGTCAGGTAACAAAAATGCCCTCTAGTAAACCAGCAATAAATTATGTTGCAAGTTGTAAAATATAACGCCGCTCGTCGGCACATTGCCCAAAATATGATACTTTTGTACGTCGCAGAGTGCGGGCAAATATGATCTAACTGAACAAGATGGTCTCATTACACATTTGTCACGTACGCTGACACAAAAGTCCCGCTCGAGAGTTATTTCTTACTTCCTCGTTTTTTATGTTGGCAACCCACACTTTCATGTGCTGTTACTGCCCGTTTCGAGTAAGAATACGGCACCTTTTCCATTTCCTTTATATGCTGTATAAAAGTTTTTCCTTTTTCAGTCAAAACGGTTCGGCTTTCGTACTTTTATAATGAATGCATAAGCTAGTCTTACTTTCATATTTTATTAATAAAGTTACTTGTGTTAGAGATTTAAAATAAGACGAACTTCAAATTTAACTAAACGTTTTTTTTTTTGTTTAATTTAACCACAAAAAGTATGAAATGCCTAGAGAAGCGTGTATAAAACAGAGCTATTATCTTTGTGCAAATAAAATACTGGTATTAAACAGAATAATGGAGCCGGCTACGTAAATGTAAATAGCAAAACAAATTAATACTGTTTAGAAAGTCTGCTACAAAATAAACTAAGAATTTTGTAGCAATTTATCTACATTTTTTTAATGTCTAGGGTTGTTAGAGGTTCTAGATTTTCGCATTAGTTACCTTGGCGGGTCAGGGGCGTACTTCGCCACGCAAGTAAGATTGATGTCTGATCCGGCCCTGACGAACAGCTCTGGTCCCGACAGTATCTCCGCCTTTGACACTGAAAACCAGAGATTATTACAATCTAGAACTTAGATAACGCTAGTACATATTTTATGGAGGGATTTCAGTCAACATTCTCAAAGTCGAGAAGAGTTACCACTTAGCTAAGTGGTAACTCTTAAGGTTAAGTCAAGTGAAGTGAAAGAAATAATGTTTTGAGTCTTAATCGAAATAAAAACAAAATAATATCTGATTTTACGATAATTTCATTATGACCTGTTACTTATATACCTGCTGTATATTCTATTATTTCAAAAACTTATTGCGGTACATATTTAAATTATAATTACATTCAGCCATTTGACAAATAACTATTATGTTTGAAACACAATACCTAAAAAAAATAACATACAGTTACAAACGGAAATTGCTGTGGGCTAGCCTTTTGTATTATTTAAATAAAGTAATTTCATGATAAAAAATATGCTAGTTAAGTATTTAAATGAATATTTGATATCAGTAATAAATGACTTACATTGGTAATTAAAATTATATGCTCTCAACGTAGTGTTTACAGTTTTCAATGAAACTGTTCATTTGTGGCTTGTGCCAATTAGTCCAGTTGCATAATAAAGCTGTAATGTACTTCCTGATGACAGTTAAGTGGCCATTTTGTAAGTAGGTGACACATTTTACACCATGGATATTATAGTAGGGGTAACAGATATTAAAAAGCACTGAAAATATTATTCAAGTGATCTTAAGGTTCGCTGCTTACGCATACAGTTTGTGCAGCCATTTGTTTTGCCGTTTTAACGCACGTATTTGCTTGCATAAACAAGAATTGATGAAAATAAGATTGAGCGTGTAGCCAGGCCATTATGAGAACACTCTCCTTGCTATTGTCCCAATTTATTTGGGGTCAGCGCTCCTAGTTTTCTTGCACCTCTGCAAGCACTCTGCGACGTACAAAAGTATCATATTTTGGGCAATGTGCCGACGAGCGGCGTTATATTTTACAACTTGCAACATAATTTACTGCTGGTTTACTAGGGGGCATTTTTGTTACCTGACCAATTATGAGAGCAACAATATAAAATAAAACATCATAATCATCATTCTGCTAGGCAAAACACAAAATATTTTTTTTATTGCCTTCATTACTAGTTCCATATATATGATTAGAAAATGCATCGGTTGTTCAGTGTTTAAATGAAAATTAAAACTGTGTTAATTTATTTTTGGCGGAACTTCATTTTGATTGTGTAAGATGGCCCGCCCTTGTTTTTTATTTTTCGGGCTACAGTCCACGGGCAGTTTACCCGTACCACCAACCTACAAGTATCTACCCACCCACCAACCAACCAACCTACCAAGTACCTATCCTACAAGTAATGTATTATTTGTAGGATATTTTTCGTAAGCTGCCCGTGATTCTGAATCACTTTATCCAAGGAACCTACTTACTGAGGTCTTAAATGATGATGAGAAATTAAAATATTAGTGACTCTAGTTGTCCATTCGCAAAAAGTAGATTCTTATGGAGAAGAACGGACAAGAAACTCCATAGTTACTCTTTTCAAATATAAATTTTACAATGTTTTGTATGCATACATTGATCAATTGATTATATTATGTGAGCACCATGCACCCAACATAACACTAATATACAGCACACACTTATATTCTTATAGTTACAACAAAGCAATACCAGCAGAGGTAAAATTAATTTTGCAAGCAAGCGACATGGTACTCACATATTTACAATATAATTAACAATAATGGATCAGTGTGTGAGTTTAGTTCTATTAAAGAAAAAAACAGAAAGTACACCAGTATATACCTAAATAGTAAATAAATCAACAAGTTTGACTTTGTCTACCCTAGATCGTCCTATGGAGCAGGACCAGCATGTTTCCAAGAATTCTTATCTTTAATATAATCATCTAGTTTGTAGTCTCTGAAGTCAAATCGAAGCACTCATACGATTTCAATACCTACCTAGCCTTTCTATTTGGTTGCCCAATTGGGACTCTAAGAAACTCGAAACGTGTACACTTCTTTGGGAATACATGCGTTATGTTATGTTTATGTTAATTGGAACAGCTTACATGAAATTCAGTAGCAGATATCAGCCCATGCCACTTTCAAAACTCAAAAAACTCAAAGCTAGAAATAAATATTTCAATTAAACCATTACAGGCACTTTTGAATTTCAAG
>NDFZ01000116.1:0-10226 GCA_002192655.3 Mamestra configurata | reverse complement strand
AAGTCTTGTTTTTTATGTATCCATCCATTATGCATTTATTCGGACTGTTACACATTCGACATACACACATCAGTGTCAAATTGCGTAAGACAGACTTCAAATGCGATTCAAATTCAGTTCCATTGGCTCATCCTTTCACTTTCAAACAACATTCCTAAGAGGCATCCAAAGAAATGGCTCCAAAAGCCAAGCTTGTTTAATGAAAGGTAATTTGTACCGCGTACTTAGTCTGTAATAACATCAATTTTAAACGTAATGACAGTTGGCAAAACTAGTTAAAGAGCCCACACTATCTTTATGCAAATTTTAAACGAAACTTAATTTCGGTTTGTTTGAATTCTAACATTGGGTATAATTATTGTACTACGACTTTAACCTCTATTAGTTTATTCAACAAATGCATTTTTTACTGTTATCGTTAATCTTCGTACGTTATCGAAATTACCTAAGCCAGAAACTCCAATTCAGTTTCCATTAATCTATAAATTAATAAGTACGTGAGACAAACACTTTGTAGCTCTTTTTACAAAAATTACGCGGACGAAGGAGTGTAAAATCTGGCACAGTATAAGTTTATATGGAGAAAGAGTGCAGAAAGCAATTTTTTTTTTTTAATAATGTTTAAAAAATACATTAAATTATTAAAAAAATATGGTCGATTCTCGACGATTGGCGACCATTAGTACAATTAAAAGATTCGACAATAGCAAGTTAGATTACCTACTAAGTAACGGTTAATCCAGACAATGACTAATCTAATCTAGCCTCACTCGACCGTCTCAACAGATAATAATCCCGTTCAATCCTGCAGCACTAACAGGCCAAGTCAACCGTTCAACAATGGCTCTACATTATGCGTTAACAGGCAGGTGGGACCTAAATTTAGTCCTGGTGCCCGATGTCCATTGCTTACTACACGGCCAGTCCATTACTGCTCTATGTGCATCATGAACTAATTAGGACACCGTCTGGTGGTACAATGCAATGAGCAAGGCTGCATTCACACCGTAGCCATCACAACAGAAACTCTTTTATAATGCAACGTTTCGAACCTAATATCGTGGCTCCGTTGACAGAAGTTTGTCGCTTTTTTCGCACTGCGTGAGCCGAGGTCTCGCGTTTGTTTTTTATCGCTTGGCAATTGAGCATTTGCACGCGATCGCAATAAAAGAAGTTGTTCGTTTAGTTCAGATAGTTCAGCCCGCGGCACATTTCGCTCGTTGCGGGATCGAATGGCAAATCGGTTTTAGAGCATGCGAAACAAATGCAAAATCAAGCTTAACTAAGTGTTTTGTTGTGGTTTTTCCACTCCTACGCTTACCTACTTGTTGCGATGTTCGTGGAAACTTTGTAGTAATATAAAACTCCAACGTCCATCCAAAATTAATGTCTAAGAAATCATGGGAGATTATATTACAGCTATAAAATTAAATTAGTTGGACGCTACGTGCCCAAGAAACTTCTTCGGCTTCTAGGGTTGAAAGGTGATATTCGAGCTCACCCGAAATTCGGCTCCGAATTCATTTTAAACGTGTGGAAGCGTTAAACCCAGATTTAATACCCACTCGTTTTAAATGTCAGAGGATTGAATGGTGAGACCAAATTACGGCGCAATGTTCTACGAGCCAAAAATACGTTTAGACTGAAATATTTATAAAGACAGATGATGTCAATCTTGATATGGGTTGTGTTTTTACAAGAGTCGTCACGTTTCTCATTAGAAATGAATTGGAGTGTGTAACAGGTTTTGAGCTTGTTCACGGAGACAGCAACAGAGATCCAAGCATTAGGTCAACGATTTTCGTGAAGCGCGGGATCATCAATCAAGTTTAGTCTCGCATTAACGTAATGACCGTCGGCCCAGGCGGATGTCGCCTTATTTTCCCTTTTTTCAGAGCTTCCTCCGAGGCAATTTCGTACACGATACTTTAGCACGGACGATTCNATAAATTAGTTGGACGCTACGTGCCCAAGAAACTTCTTCGGCTTCTAGGGTTGAAAGGTGATATTCGAGCTCACCCGAAATTCGGCTCCGAATTCATTTTAAACGTGTGGAAGCGTTAAACCCAGATTTAATACCCACTCGTTTTAAATGTCAGAGGATTGAATGGTGAGACCAAATTACGGCGCAATGTTCTACGAGCCAAAAATACGTTTAGACTGAAATATTTATAAAGACAGATGATGTCAATCTTGATATGGGTTGTGTTTTTACAAGAGTCGTCACGTTTCTCATTAGAAATGAATTGGAGTGTGTAACAGGTTTTGAGCTTGTTCACGGAGACAGCAACAGAGATCCAAGCATTAGGTCAACGATTTTCGTGAAGCGCGGGATCATCAATCAAGTTTAGTCTCGCATTAACGTAATGACTGTCGGCCCAGGCGGATGTCGCCTTATTTTCCCTTTTTTCAGAGCTTCCTCCGAGGCAATTTCGTACACGATACTTTAGCACGGACGATTCCGCCCTGATGAAAATCTATGAAGGATAACCACTCCTATAACTTTTAAAGAAATCTTACCATTTCCATTTCGACTAGGTTATCATCAATCTTCGTACCTACTCCACTATCTTGAAACAGCTCGAAGAAATTTATTTTCTTAGAGGCATTTAACAGGTACTCTTTGCTGAGCTTAAATAGATTAAGATAGATAAAGCTTGGCCAATGAAGGTAAGCTTCACAAACAGTTGTTTAAGTCCTCACTAAGTCCCGGAACGAGTTCTAATTAAATAGGAATGCAACGGTTTAACGCAAACGCTGTGATCGTTTCTTTTGAAATGGTGTAAATAGCTTGAGGACATAAATCGTACTTACAAATACTAGTAGCTTGGAAGATATTTCGTAAGCATTTCTATGCCGAAATACCCGTTAAATCAATAAGTAGGTTCCTCGTGAAAATTTCGAGCGCCCATATGAACACATCCCAAGAAAGCAAGTCAAGAAGCTTCAACTAAATTCCTCAGTGGAATGTGGATTCCAGTGATGCTTGGCCCATGTAATAAGCGTAGTTATAACAATCAATGTGCATGGTGGTTACACTTAACTTTGAACTCTAAATTAGCTCCATCTTCAAAGGCAAACAGATTGCTCGTTCGCTTTGTGATGTTGATATTAGAATTTCGGCCTATTTTAGAGTATATGTACTTCTAAATCAAGACGAAATTCTAATGTGCCTTTAATTGGAGAGTGCCGTCTACTTGAAAGCTTTACAAATTGCGAAGTAGGGGAATCAAATATGTATGTAAATAATGAATTCATTACTAATCAAAAGCTGAACAAAATAAAAGTGCACAGTCTCAGATTGAACCCAAAACAACAAGCTCATCAGAACGGAATGAACAATATTCGGCGTCTCAATAGGACAGAATACAAGCATGTTACGCAGCACGCACCACTTCCCTCTCTAGTTTGATCTATCCATTGAAGGATGGGTAATACAATTTGCTGGCAATTCGATTAGGGAGCGCTCCAGCCGCAACTGAGTGCGAGCAGACCGCGCCGCGCCGCCCGCTTGCATAGAGACCTCGCCCACGCTCAGGTGAGCTTTATCTCTCGCCGGGCCACCGACCATTTTCACTCGCAACGAGGAAATTTCAACCGGGAATTCATTGCATAATTTACTGCTATATTATAAATTAGGTTTACCCGGTCCTGGGGCGTATTTTAAACTGTTAGCCCAGCACTGTTTGTTAAAGACCAATTTGTGAATTTTAAGTAAAGCCGATGAAGAAAGACTGCTCATAATGTTGTATTGCGAAGTGTACTCCGGAGATTTTATGGCAGATTTTATTGATAATAAATTTTGAAGTTATGGCGGCTACAGTATGGCTGGCAATGATTAAATATAGCAAATTAATAACAGAAAGCAAGAAGTTTAAAGTGAAGTTCCATGGCCGATTGGATAATTCCTTTACAATGAACATTGGCAAACATCCCGCAGAATAATAGCATTAGAAAGAGGTAGATTTGATGCTAAGATCTATAGAAAAAGGCGTGTCAACAATAGTTACGAGATACTCGTCCACTTACATAAACAAACATAATTTCACTACCTGAACTGTTTAGCGTGAGCTGGAGCTTAAATTTTGGACTACGTAAACAGACAAACAGTATCAAACAAAACCACAATTTGTAATGACCGTAGTCACGCGCTAACAAACAAATAAGCGGCGCGGTCGCAATACATTACGCCGATAATTATGGATTAGCCCACTGAAACAACTCTCATGTATTTTGGTCATATTAATGTCGGCATTAAATCATGAATCAAAACTGTCGCGGAGAGGATTATACCCCGCGATCCTATCCGGAAAATGTTTTAGAAGATAACAACGAGACCCGTCAAAACACTGCCCGCACAACGGGATAGATACCACTTTTAATTCAAAAATCATAAATAAATAAATAAAATCACTTTTACGTAAATGACGCACGTTCAGCTGAAAACACAATGGCATAACGTTATCCGACGAACAAAAACAGAAACAAGAATAAAAAAAAAGCGAACCGCGTGCGTTGTCACACATAACGTATTATTTATTTGCAATACTCCACACGTCATACTGCAGATACAGAAAAAGTGACACGCACACAGAACGCAACAGTGGAACTCGTTTTGCTGTCAGTGGTGACACATTTCCGAAAACCGGGACATGACCAGTCATGCAGTTATGCAATTCAACCAACAGAATCATGCACACCAGTTTAAAACTACCATTGACTATACTCAATACTCCGTGGATATGAAAATAGTCAAGCGACAAAGTTTTGCAATATTTGAGTGTGGACATAGCCTTAAAAGGATTTATGTGAAGGCAAGCCACTATGGTCTACCTGTATTGTTTAACTCACAGACGTCTGACAGAATAGAAAGCTGTACGAAATCTAGTACACCCGTATACGATTCGAAACCGTACCTTCATACCGCTATTACTTTTATCAAAATTGAATTGTATCGTAACCAACCCCGACGTTATCGTACAATAACAACGATTTAAGAGTGGCATAATAATATAATATCTTGGGACAACTCACACACTGTCATCCGATCCCAAACTAGGCAGAGCCTGTGCTATGGCAACCAGACAACTGGTAAACATACTTATATACTTCTAAATACATACATATAATAGACAAATTACACCCAGACACATAACAAATGATCATACTCATCACAGAAAGACTTGTCCTGGGTGGGAATCAAAACCCACTACCTCCGGTTTAGCAGTCAGGGTCACTAACCACTCGACCACCAGGCCAGGCATGAGATAAGTAAGTTTATTTCTTTTGTGTCAATACCAAGGCAGGGTTTCCTTTCAAACGTTTGAAAGGAAACCCTACGGTGGTACTTTATTTCCAGCCTGCATGTAATACTACAAAATCTCAAACGGCGAATCGAACTCCGTTTAACACTCCATCGGGTTTTCTCAACGAGCGATTCGCAATCGTCCTTCGATCACGTAGCGCAGTAGATATAACGCTACGAACATCGAAGCGAAGGCCGAAACTTAGTTAGGTGACACACCACTGCATAATCAAAGGCTGTACTTTTATTGCAATTTCCAGTAGTCTTGCGCAGATGTTATTCCTCTAACACAGTGCTTGATTTAGTACAAGGACTTGCGCGCAACGTAATGTCCTCGCATTGTCGTTGCGCTAATTCAGATGGATTTATACCAGTGGAGCGTAGCCGAGTGCAGTCAACCGTTAGCGTTAATGTCTTGTGTTAATAAAAACGTACAACAAACACACATTGGTTTGTCGAGCTTGAAATATTCATGTCGCTTAGATTTAATGGTCCGACGCTTGACAGATGGGCTGTAATCCGGAACATATTCGACAGTGAAAAATAAATTTTATTTTTACATAATTTATTGACGCATACATTTTCTAACGTAGGCTCGATGAAAATTTATGATATACGAGTATACCATGCATTTTTTAAAGTGGATTTTGATTTGATTCGGTTTGTAGCCATGAATTGATATTCGGATTCGGACAAGCCATTTAGGTGACATCAATGAAAAGATAACGCATTGTGTCGAACTTCCACAATATTGGTTAAAATAAAAAATAACACATTGTGTAGAATGGCCAGCATAGGTATTCACGTTCGGTCCAATAAAGAGTTTGCATTATTCAAAAGGCCGGATGAATTTCGCAAGCTACGGGCCGAGTTTAATTTCACTCGTAATTCATCCATGACGAGAGATACCAGTTGAAAAAAAACTCTATTTCTCTAATGACCAAGTCTGACTATCGGTGACAAACAAACAACAACCGATTATGATGATAAATGGCTGACCAGCNCCGACGTTATCGTACAATAACAACGATTTAAGAGTGGCATAATAATATAATATCTTGGGACAACTCACACACTGTCATCCGATCCCAAACTAGGCAGAGCCTGTGCTATGGCAACCAGACAACTGGTAAACATACTTATATACTTCTAAATACATACATATAATAGACAAATTACACCCAGACACATAACAAATGATCATACTCATCACAGAAAGACTTGTCCTGGGTGGGAATCAAAACCCACTACCTCCGGTTTAGCAGTCAGGGTCACTAACCACTCGACCACCAGGCCAGGCATGAGATAAGTAAGTTTATTTCTTTTGTGTCAATACCAAGGCAGGGTTTCCTTTCAAACGTTTGAAAGGAAACCCTACGGTGGTACTTTATTTCCAGCCTGCATGTAATACTACAAAATCTCAAACGGCGAATCGAACTCCGTTTAACACTCCATCGGGTTTTCTCAACGAGCGATTCGCAATCGTCCTTCGATCACGTAGCGCAGTAGATATAACGCTACGAACATCGAAGCGAAGGCCGAAACTTAGTTAGGTGACACACCACTGCATAATCAAAGGCTGTACTTTTATTGCAATTTCCAGTAGTCTTGCGCAGATGTTATTCCTCTAACACAGTGCTTGATTTAGTACAAGGACTTGCGCGCAACGTAATGTCCTCGCATTGTCGTTGCGCTAATTCAGATGGATTTATACCAGTGGAGCGTAGCCGAGTGCAGTCAACCGTTAGCGTTAATGTCTTGTGTTAATAAAAACGTACAACAAACACACATTGGTTTGTCGAGCTTGAAATATTCATGTCGCTTAGATTTAATGGTCCGACGCTTGACAGATGGGCTGTAATCCGGAACATATTCGACAGTGAAAAATAAATTTTATTTTTACATAATTTATTGACGCATACATTTTCTAACGTAGGCTCGATGAAAATTTATGATATACGAGTATACCATGCATTTTTTAAAGTGGATTTTGATTTGATTCGGTTTGTAGCCATGAATTGATATTCGGATTCGGACAAGCCATTTAGGTGACATCAATGAAAAGATAACGCATTGTGTCGAACTTCCACAATATTGGTTAAAATAAAAAATAACACATTGTGTAGAATGGCCAGCATAGGTATTCACGTTCGGTCCAATAAAGAGTTTGCATTATTCAAAAGGCCGGATGAATTTCGCAAGCTACGGGCCGAGTTTAATTTCACTCGTAATTCATCCATGACGAGAGATACCAGTTGAAAAAAAACTCTATTTCTCTAATGACCAAGTCTGACTATCGGTGACAAACAAACAACAACCGATTATGATGATAAATGGCTGACCAGCATATTCATTAAAACACTGCTACTCATGTCTTGTACTGTCACTACATCGTAAGAAAACCCACAACACTATTTCCAACAGCGTAAATAAAATAGAATCACTATTAAACTATGTACACGTGCGCCACTGAATTAAAAGGCCCGCCAATCAAATTATCCCACACAATATCACCTTACACTATCGCACATGACACAAGAGCTGTATCTACCGAGGTACAGGCAAGGCTTCGATTTTCAAAGGAGCCCGGTAACGAAAGACTCCTATATCATATGATAAGGTAGCTGTAACTATGTACAGCATTTGCGTAACTCGAGAATTCCGCTGCGACCGCTTGCCCAAGCCCAACCACGGAGCTGATTAACGCGCACGATCTCATAGGGACATTCGCTTATTACGAAACTTGCACCCCAATTTATTCACCACTGTTATTGCTGACTGTTAGTGTCTTTGTTTATGAATACCTCGTTAACGTATGAGGTAAAGAAGTTTGGTCATGCTCTTCCTAATCCCATTTTTCGTATATTATATTTTATAAATCACAGCCGACTTACTATTTCATTCTCAAAAGCAGTATAAAGAATTTGGAGCCACTCGAAGAATCATAAATATCAATCCGCTTTGTAGCAGCAATAAATAAGTTAGTGTAAAATTGGCGGGAGATCCATCGCACGTTTTATTTCGCCTTTTCGAACAAGTTTGATGTCAAGTTACATAAAACCAAGAAAATACGACCTTAAATTAAAAATCCAAGACCGTTGTCCGTTGTTGCACAACACAAGCAGCGAAAGAGAAATGCATCCGTTCTAATTGCATTTCTCGAAGAAAAATGGCGTACATTTCTTTGTCGAGGTGCCATTGAGAGCGCAAGATCGCGGGCGGGGTTGCTCCAATTGACATTGAGCGATTGAAGCCGCCCGCGCCGGTCGGGCTCGTCCGAGCGTGAATTATAGACTGGAGACTGGCATGTTTTAGACAGCTTCCCCTACACACACGCGACTACACACGACATCGGGGGAATATATTCCCGGGACAAACGCAAGCTGAGTGTGCGAACCCGTCCACCAGTTCGTGCCAACGATCCCTCACAAAAATTGGGTGCCTCTTTGAAATCTGAACAATCGATTCCTATTCGAATTTGCGTACACCAAGTAGATGATATAGGTAATTTCAATTAAGTAGGTGTCCCATTTGTCAGACATTGAATATAGGACATGTTTGAAACAGAATCCAGACGACCCATCTCAACACAATGAAGGCAAGATTCAAAAGGGGCGACCTCTCTAACAAGGTGTCAGCTACCTGACACTATTGTGTGATATCCTGCTTTGAAGGACGAATATTCCTGTCTCAATAAACGTGCGGCACAAGACTACCGGCTCAAACGGTATCAACCTAAAGGGATCTATTTATTCGACACCAGTATTGTAAATAGTTAGATTGTATTACATTATCCTTGGGAAATCTACCGTGAATCGTACACGAGCCGACGTGTGGGTAACAGACGACACAATTACACAATGAGCATTAATATTAAATGTATGTGTTACGTATGTGCTCTGCTTTATATAGGTATGTTCAATGTAACGAAGAAAAACCTTGACTGCCATGAAGTGACTATCCAAAAAAAATAAGTTAAAAACAAGAGCCATAATAATTAACTTTTTAAGGCCGTCGACTTAAAGTCGAACCAATTTTATAATTTTTTGTAACAAGAATAAATTATCGAGCCCAAGATCTGATAAACACATATATTAGTAAGCCGAAAGACTAAGCTGTAACCTTTAGTCGCCGAAGCTTCTCCGACACAGCATAATTAAAATTGAGACATCCGAACTATTTGTCTTTAAGCTTCATGGAGATTGGAGTCATGGAGGCAAGTTACATCGTGACTCGTCTCAAATGCCAACAATGTATTGCAAAGTCCCGCAAACAATATAAGACACCTTAAAGGTCCCGAAGCCTCGAAACTTTATAGACATTCTCTTACGCAAATCGTACTAAAGGTTGCCTGTAATGTACTGGAAACATCGAAGACTTGCGAAACATAAAAAGATGAAATACAAAGTTCATAGTACAAAACAATAAATTAATTACACAGTCCGTAGATAATTACTAAAACGCATAATGTTACAAAACAACATTAAATGGGCTCATTATTTCTGAACTGACAGATAGTAACAATTTTGTCAGAAACAGATTATGTTCATTGTCATGTCATACTAACCGCGCAGGAACAAATCATTATTACCTATTTCAACAATAGGTCATGGAAATATATGTAATTATTTTAATTGATTCGCTATTGCAAATGCAGTAAGCGGTCGATAATGGTATTGACATTATGACCAAGAACACTACGGTGGCAATCCATTCAAATACAAAACATAATGACATAATATAGAAAATGGTTCTCTTACCTGAATGAAACTAAACATAAAGCACTAAACGTTACGACAGTCTGTGAACACAGTCTGTCCTATTAACACTTACTTAGATTATACAAGTTCAACACTGACGTCAGTCGGGTCAACTTATCACAGAATCTGCAATTCATGTAAGCACCGCATACAGAGTTAAC
>NDFZ01000114.1:0-10222 GCA_002192655.3 Mamestra configurata | reverse complement strand
TGAATCATAGTTGGACTAAAAACTGATCCTGTTTTATCGACCGAATCAGTAATAGCGTAACTTTTCTGGGATGAATAGTAAATGCATGTATTAGGAATAGCCCCGTAGATACATTTGCCCACATATAGGTACAGTCGACAACGAAAGTGGGTTTGGTTAGTCGAGCAACTTGCTTGACTACCCCATTTATCATGATGTTCTGTTGTTACTGTTTTATGTCATTTGCTCCAAATTCTAGCTTGAAAAAATATCTATATCAGGGCGTCGAACCCAATATTTTAAGCTCAGCAATCATGTTAGTATTGTTTTATTCATTGCTCATAATGTCTGGAAGACTACCTTTGATCATACTTAGACTTCTTATGGGGATGCTGAATTGCCTAGAAAATTCCCTTAAGTAGTGTTCGTTTGTCTAAATTGGTGAAGGTAAACTTGGAATTAGTCACGTTTAGTTTTCGCGCCTTTTATCAGAGTCTGTCCACAGAACATCTATAAAAGTAAACGCGATTTTAACAAAGTGGTCGACATTACTTTTCAAAGCGCCATCTATATTAAAAGTCAACAAACTAACTAACAACACAGATTTAGTGACAATCGGAAAGTGTGGTACGGGGGGTACCCCTACCCCTACCCCGCGTGCTAATGTAACGCAAAGAGTATAGTAATAAATAATTGATGTAACGTGAACGTAGTGAATGGACTGATAATTCATGGTAATTCTAGAATAATACGTCGTAATGCTGCAGCTACCCACGTTAATCACACCTCCAATATTTGGAGACGACACTTTACTACGATCAATAGACTGGTTAGAAGGCTTTCCTTGGAAGCAAGAAAACGCCGTGAAAAATGAAGATGACAAGTATGAAATATGCATTCACGTGAAGGATTATGCCCCTGAAGAAATATCGGTGAAGATAGCTGACGGGTTTATTGTGGTGGAAGGTAAACATGAGGAGAAACAGGATGATTATGGTTTTATTGCGCGACAGTTCATGAGGAGGTTCCAAGTTCCTGAAGGTTGCCGAATTGAAGAGGTTCAGTCAAGGTTGACGGCTGATGGCTTGCTGATTGTCTCGGTTCCAAGGGTGCCAATTGTTAAGAAAGATACTGTGATACCTGTCAAACATGAGGTGACATCGAAAAGCAAATTGTGATTTTTTTCTGACATGAGATTGTGGTGACTTGTTTTTTTTTGTTATGCATTTCCTGATCAACTTAATTGTTAATTCTGTTGATTATTTACAAAGGAAAACAGTGATATGTGTACCTAAATAAATATTTGTTTTATGTGTTAATTCATTGATTGAATTGTGTGATATTAAATTTATTCATTGCCAAGATGTTGAATTTATTATGTCCCAAAACCCTTATCTTTTTTGATATGTGAAGATATTTTTATTGCTATCTTAGATACCGTTCAATTGACAATAAGCTAAAGTTGAGTAGACAGGAATGTCCTAATACCAGATACAAAAATCTTAAAGTTAATACTTACTAATCTTTCTTTCAGAATCAGAATCAGAAAATTTATTTGTAAACATAGCCAAGAATGAGCGCAGTTCCTAGCAGCCCACCTGATGGCAAGTGGGCACCCCCGCCTATCTGCTTACCTATTTCCATCTGGAATATCAAAGGCTTTCTGTTTGTAAACAAGCATCAAACTACCTAGATGATTATATTCAAGATAAGAATGCTTGGAAACATGCTGGTCCTGCTCCATAGGACAATTTAGGGTAGACAAAGTCAAACTTGTTGATTTGTATGTGTTATGTTATTAATTTACTAATATATACTGGTGTACTTGCTGATTTCTTAAATGTAATTTAACTCACACTGATCCATCCTTGTTAATTATATGAATCAACAGTTGCAAAATTTGTAAATATAATAATAAGAATAATAAATCCGCAGGGCAGTTTTGCGGTGAACTGTTGGGCAGTAGCAACTCCACGGACCTGATCTCCCGGGAGAAGTCTCGTTTTCTCATCTCTAGCTTGCCTTTATTGGCTGGCCGGAGTGAACACAGATGAGGAACAGTGCTCCGACCTCTTTCTTGCATTAATTGGCTGGTCTGAGTGGAGATTCGCAAGAACAGACGTGCTCGGGAGAAGGATGTATAAGTAATCCAGTAAGATGGTGGTAGGGATCTTGACCTTACTTCCGGGATTGGCCTGATAACCGTGGTATACCTCTCTCACCTCAGGATTTGTTGCACCCTTGGCGCTACGTCACTGTGCTAGCGACCGCTTTCGGGGGCCCATTTATTGAGTGTGCAAGTCACCCCCTGCCATTTTAAAGCCGTGTATATTGTCAGTGGTCAGGCAGGGGCCAATATTTCTTCCATAGTACCTATTCGACAATCAGCCCACTGAACCACCCAAAACCCATAGCCTCCCATCGTGTTTTTCCAATATCTGCAATAGTCCTACACCAACCGGGGATTGTTCTTGGGTATACTTTAATAGTATATATGTTACGGCTTNCCTAGTTCTAACCGGCTAAAACTAGGTGCAGCCGCACTTCGGGTATTAGCCGTAACATATACATACAGAGATAATCGTTGGTTGGTGACCCATTCCATTTGAAATGTCTAACGGGGCCTCTACGAGTTGACTTCGGTCTCTCGTACGCCTACCAAAAGACCGGGACCCTAGGGTGCCGAGATTTTCAAAGACATAAAAATATATAATAATAATAAATTTGATTCAATATAAGTACTTAAGTAGTTTGTACATGGTATACAAAGTTGTCTTATCTACTTAAATGCTATAAAGAAAAACCAGTACGACAAATATAAAATGGGTCATATAGNTGTCTTATCTACTGACTCCCTTTCCTAAACTAGGCAGGAAATCTGTCTGTTCATCAAAAATGAATGTTTATAATGTTTGAATACCATGACAAACATTAGCAGAAGCTAGTAAAAGGTCTTTGCAAGCTAGCTTGGCTAAGTGCAAGTTGACATTCAAAGAATTCTACCACAGAAAAGATAGACCTACCTGAGGTAGGTCTATCTTTTAGATATATCTATATAGGTAATTATTTTAGATATCTTTTAGATATAGAGGTAGGCTACCTCTAAGTACAATCAACAACAACATCCCTAGTTAACTACGATTAAATATGAATTTAATTTTCGCTGTATGTGCTGAAAAACAGCTTAGATTTTTAATTGTGTATTCTGCGTATGCCTACTATTGCCTACTCATTCAAATGTTTGGCGGAAAGCAATGAATAGTAATGATGACTATACACACAAATCATTGTTTAATTCGTCTGTTACATTGTATAAGGCTTGGCAACAATTTTGTATCATTTACGCTTAACCGGCTTAACGAATTAAAAGATAAGAAATCGTAGTCGTTGGTCAAATTTTGTCGATAAATTTTGATTTAGCTGCGGATTTCAAATAAAATCGTTTCAATGATATGATGGACATAATTTAAATTCCAGTAGCAGTTTGTAAGTGTTACTTCCTTGTCGTAAGGGGATAAGGTTTATTTTCGCTTGTGGTGGAGTTGGTTCGATGTCCTGCTGTTAATATCTCTGGCCTTGAATTCAGTTTGCCGGCAGAGCCGACGTGATGCAGACTCCGCGCTGCGACAAGAAATAATTAATTAAATCAAAGGTGTGTGAAAAGGTTCATTTTTTAATTGAAAGTGGTTTATATTTATGAAAACATATTTTTTTAATCGATCTGTGTTAGCCTTTATTCGATCCAAGGAAGGTTTAATTTATAAAATTCATTTAAGGGGTGTATGAATACCTACGTAACCAGGTAGGTACTTGTTTGTAGTAAGCAAACAGCTACGAATTTGCGCAGGTTTGTGAAAAACAATTCTCAAGATAATATTCCATGTTTACTAACTTCAAGAACCGTGCCATTTAAAATGCTACCTATGCCAATTAAAAACCAGTTAAGTGTGCACAAAAAATTGTGTCTCCCTGGTGGATTTAGTATTAGATTTACGCTGCTGACGCTACTTATATCTACTAAATTATTCTCTTTATATGTTTTTCTTGTCCACTGTATTGAGTTGAGATTAAAAGTTAGTGTGGGAACTTACTGCTGAGGTAGGTAGTAGACGTGTTTTGTCTAAGCATAGATCTTGGAGTGTGGATCTTGCTTACTTAGGACAGTAAAATAATTAACTAAAATAGTGAGTTAAGTGACTGTCGAAAATACAACATAACTCTGCTGCTGCGGGTTATCATCATTTATGTAGGTAAGAAAAATAATATTTGTGCATTATTAAGCTTATTTGAGAGCTTCGAGTGGAGCATGCCTAGGTAGGTACCTACTGCTTGCACCAGCCTGAGCTATTTTATGAACTCTGAGTTATTTAATGGCTCCAATCACTTATTTGTCTTTTAAGCTCTTGTTAGAAGTATTATTTCTGAGTTATTTTATGGCGTTATTGGACCTTAGAATGTCAGGCAGCACATCGGATAGGGTCAACACACACAAAGCATCAAAATAGTTAAGGAATTTTCATTGACAAAACGTAATACTAATAATGAACAAACTCTCAACTAAAATAATGTCGTTAAAAATAGCCTACCGGGAACATATGTCGCACAAGCTATTTTAATCTCCGCGTTCATTAAGAGGACCCTTTTCTGTAATAGTTTTGTGTGATTGGTTGACCTATTCATTAAAATAGATACTACCAAGTAAAAAATGGCTAATTATTTTCCAGGTGACTAACAACTTAAAGGGCGACTATTTGCTACTTACTTAAAAAAATAACATGGCGTCGATTTAATATTTTAACAATAATTATATTACCTACATGAGCTTCAAAATGCAAGGAGTTATGAAAACGAAATAATGGCTGATACTTTAAGTAAGGTAGCGAAAATATTAGGTACCTAAACAGAGCCAATTGAAATTATAGAAGAGGACTATAAATAATGATAATAACATAGCGACTATTGCTGTGATTTATTACAACAAACAATCCTGAGACAATAAACAGTTTGTCAAATTCAAAATGGCTATGTTAGGTAAGGTTATGTTATGGGCACGCCACAATTGCGGCGGTAAGACCCCTCTTTGAGGAGTGGCTGGAGAGGCGCCACGGCGTCCTCACCTTCCGCCTGACGCAGGTACTCACCGGACATCGCTGTTTCGGAAGGTACCTACCTGTTTCGGATTAAGCGGGAGGACACGCCCGGGTGTCAGCACTGTGAGGATCGCCCGGAGGACACGGTGGAGATCTGCCCTGCTTGGGCTGAGCACCGCCGTGTCCTCGTCGAGGCGATCGGCGGCGGCAACCTCTCGCGTCCGGCTCTGGTTGAATCCATGGTCTGAAGCGAGGAGGCTTGGGAAGCGGTCACCTCCTTCTGCGAAGCAGTAATGCTAGCGAAGGAGGAGGCGGGCCGCGCGAGGGAAAGGCAAGGCCTTCGCCCCAACCGCCGCTACAGGAGAAGACGCCCCGGGCGTCGGGAGTCGCAGGGCGATCCCCGGCCACCGTAGGCGCGGGCCTGCGGACGGCGAGCGTTGGGTGGCTCGCTGCCCGATTACCACCAGGCCCGGGTCGATGGCGCGTTGTGTTTCACGCGCGCCTCAAAGAGATGTCAGCATAGAAGACGGGGCCCGCTAGGGCCAGAGCCTGCCAGGGTTGCGGAATTTGTTCGAAAGAGTCACTCGCGCGGCCCTGGAACGCAAAGGGCTGTAGAAGGAACACGGATGGGTTTTAGTCAGTAAGAGTCCCATCCTTAAAAAAAAAAGGGAAGGTTATGAACTGTGACCATACAACGATGCCATTTAAAATTAAAACAAAGCTAACGACTGATTATTAAGCTGCTAGGTACTTGAAATCCTTTGCTATAGCTGCCAAGCTACTATTTTTGCTACCGGCTTTAATTATTTTTAAATCCCAAATTCAGATGAATTTGTCGCCGCGTTCAATACTTGCCGTAATAAAACTTATTCCTTATTATTTGTGTTAATTAAAAGCTTGTCAGTGTATTTAAAAGTTCTAATAAAGCCAAGTGCAAACCGTGCCATTTTCTGCGCCTTTTACTTCAACTATTATCTTAGGCATTTTTTACCTGTCAACGTTTAGGTGTTGNAAAGTTCTAATAAAGCCAAGTGCAAACCGTGCCATTTTCTGCGCCTTTTACTTCAACTATTATCTGTCAACACCTAAACGTTGACAGGTAAAAAATGCCTAAGGCATTATGGCCGCCTCTGTACTTTTGTGAGCATAAAATATTAGGAAAACAATCAAGACAAAGTCTCTATAGGTATCTACTTTAATTACGCATAACATCAAAATGCATATGCAAAAGACATGTGCCAGACAGATATAAGGAAAGTCAAAGATTAAAAATATAATTTTAATTCCATTTGTATTTTATTCAGACTGTGCTGTCCCACTGTTAGGTAAAGGCCTCCCCCAAATACCTCAATNTCCATTTGTATTTTATTCAGACTGTGCTGTCCCACTGTTAGGTAAAGGCCTCCCCCAAATACCTCTAGAAAAAGCAGAGAGATCGAACTTTACAAAATATGATGAAATTGCGCAACGGAAATATTGTTTTAGTTAACTTTCACATTAATGAATGCCAGCCTGGCAATGACCTACACAAAACCTGTCTTAAAGAGCGAATAAATTAAAAGTAAAACCAATAAGATGCATGCATGAAAATTAACTTTCATTCTTAAAGTTTAGCAAGGTATAGGTATCTTGCTAAACTTTAAGAATAGAAGTTTCACAGCGTATCGGCGTGATGTTATGTTATGAACTGGTGTAATCAATAATCAGACATGCAATTTCAGCAATCCCGGGAGATTTGCTATCATCTATTAAAGAGTTCCGTTGTCTACCTCCGAAATCCTTCATCAGATCAACGCCAAATTGAAATGGGGCCAGTTTGGAAAAATACTCTTCCAAACAAAAAATAATCATCCAAATCGGTTGACAATTGGCGAAAATATCGCTGAACAAACATTTTTCCTGGGATCCCAGCATCAGATCCTGACTTATACCTTCCATCATCAGCTCAGCAAGATGAGATGTTGGTTACCAGGCATAATTATCTGATTTGCTTTAGAAAGTAAATGAAAAACATATGCCTTTAAAATTTGAGGGTTGCTCTCGATTTCCCTAGGATTCCATCATCGGATTCTGACTTCGTGCCAATGGGACCACCTCAGGGGTAAAGCCTTTCGAATAAAAAAAGAATCATCAAAATCAATTCGTAATTGACGGAATGACCATACAAAAAAGAAACATACAGACGAATTGAGAACCTCCTCTTTTTGGAAGTCGGTTAAAAAGGTAGTCATTCGCTATCCACGAATAACGTAACAAAAATGTTAAGATAAGTAAGTATTTCGATTTCTCAACAAAGTGTTCTGACTTGACCCAGCTTGTTTATTATATCTATGGCCCAGACAATCGATATTCAAATCCCCGCAAAATGCCAATTGCAACTTGAGATTCCTCTCAGTTTGGGGAATTCAAAGTTGGCAACTCTGAATGAAAACTGTGAAAGCGTCGTTCTTGTACAGCTTTACAAGTTAACGAGTAGGTAAGTACCTAATAGTCGACCAACTTATAAAAGGTAACTGATTAGGTAAAAAATTCGCAGTATTAGTAACTTTGTAATGTCATAGTAGAGCTGCTATTTCTTGTCATGGTGTACGCAATGTATGGTTCCGTAGTTACGGAACCCTACATTGTGCGTGGCCTGACACGCACTTGGCCGGTTTTTTTCTTTGTTTGTACTACTGTACTGGTTCACAATAAAGAATCTTATGAATGATGTACCTATAACTAATTAATTCCTGTAAAGATAATTTGATGAACACCTGCGCAATTGATAGTAATTATCGTCACAATGTTATCTAATAAGTAGGTACGTCTATGATGACTTACATGACCGATACATTCATCGGTCACTCTAATACGTCATTGACAAATTACATCATTTTTGGCCTCTTTCATGTCATTGTCTGCACATTGAGGTTAATTTGTTCGGCAGGAATTAAAATCACATACCTATGTAGATATGTGCCCATTTTCTCATTGTATCTAAGGGCCTCGCACGAATGTTTTTGACTTATAGTATCGCAACGTAAAATTTTACTATAATAATAATACTCGTTTCGCACTTCATTATTTGAATTGGATAGGTACTATACAATTTTTTTTGTATGATACAATTTTTGTGTAGGAATGTCGCATAAAATTAAACCAAAGTTCAAAATTCACCTACGTTAACGGTACGTTACTATACTATACGTCAAAACATTCATGCTAGGCCCTCTAGTTGATAGTACCTTTCGTACCAATCCTTTCATTGGATTATCACCTTCATCATAATTTCAGCCGAAACAAGTTCACTGCTGAACGAAGCCTCCCCCAAGCCCCAAGTATCCAATACATATAAAACAATAATATATAACTTTTTTTATTAGTGTTGTGCTGTGCGCGCCACTTTTTTCGGCTGCGTTCCATCGTCTGCGCAACAATCTATTTCCGTTTTCTAGACGTTATATTTATTATATTTTCACCCATATTATATTTATTTTTTGTTTATTAATTTCGTTTTAATTACTTTTTATGCTGCCCCGATTGAGGTCATTCTGTCAACGCCGGTTGTCGCTAAAAACCAGCGCTGTGGCTCTGTCTCGCACACGAGTCCCAGCATCATGCTAAGCGATGGCCGTTTTGCGCGAATGTGACGCATATCTTCCCAACTTGCATAACTTTTGTAATTTAGTTTATTTTATTTTTTTGGTAGGTATACGTCATGCTTGTCGCAAATAAACTCTTTTTCTTTCTTTCAATACTTTTGTAAATATCAAAATTATTATGGATTTCTTCCCAAGTAAGCAAGATACTTGCTTCATTCGTAGTAAACGAAGGGATTGAAGAGTCATCTTCTCCCTCATTCCTTGACATTCCCTCTTCTGTGCCACATTCTTTCCCATCTTGCCATCGATCTTCTCGCTCTTGGCCACTAAGCAGATGTTGCCGAGAATGATCTATTCCGTAGGTTATACATACTTCATCTGCATAGTCTTTCTCCAACTATGTTGGTGTCAGCTGCAGCCAGTCTTACCATATGCAGATGAACACTAGTGCGACTACCTGTCCAGACTTATAAAACATCACCAAGTTTCAACCGAACAGCATCGGGGCCTTTTCTGCGAATTTTAATATACGTTGAGCACGATGATTTAAAAGTGTTAAAAATGTCGATATTTGAAATCTCCAGGGTCTTCCGGAATCCTGAAAATGACGATGATAGAAACGGAGTCGTTTGCGGAGTACATCCTGGTGGAACACCGGTGGATAGTGGTGATGGTGGCCCTACTGCCCATCTCCGCGCTCTGGAAGGTCTGGTCTACCTTCAGGAACTATGTGGTCTTCAAGCTGAACAGCGCGCCAAAGATGCATGAGAGGAAGGTCAAGGATGTTCAGAAGCAGGTGAGTTTTAACGGCACTGGTGATTATGAGTTAAACGTACCTGTAGGTACCCTAGTGGATCTAGTAAGATATCAAATACCTACAAAAGATATAAAATACAAAAACGCAAGATAACGAAAGATTCCAAGCGTGAAGAGCAAGACTAGATAAAATACCTTGTACCTATTATAATATTAACTAAGAGGATTAGAATGCACTTTTTCAAAGGTCACTAGAAGAAACAAGGTCATAACCAGCTAATAACATTCAAGTTATTAATTTTAAATGTATAAATATAGTAATATAAGATTGATTCAAATGTACCGCCACCCGTTTAGGGTTGCCAGGTCTTCAGAACGAAAAGCCGGACAGACCAGCCAGTTTAATCGGACATTTGGATAAAAAGGCCGGACAGCCTTAATTATTAAAATAACACGCCAATACGCCGTATTAAAGTTTTAGAATAACACGCCAATTTTTATAAAAGTAAAACAAGGTTTTTTATCATTTATCATAAAATTTACCTTAAATTAAATAGAAATTAGCTAGCAGTACATGGTGGGATAGGTGGAACGTAAATCAACACACGAAAATTTAAAAAAAAATGCTTAATTTCAAAAAGCCTAACAAAAGCCGGACAGGCCGGATACCGTCTAATTTGGCCGGACGCACAACCAAAAAGCCTGACTGTGTCCGGCTTTATGCGGACGCCTGGCAACGCTACACCCGTTCATTGAAAGGTTCATTAGAAAACCAGCGTCAGACAGCATCAGTCTGTCTGTCATATCGCTGAA
>NDFZ01000110.1:0-10218 GCA_002192655.3 Mamestra configurata | reverse complement strand
AAGGAATTCCACTCCTTAGCTGTACGCATAATGAGTCAGAATACTTCTTTGAGACCGATGGAACGGGCCAATCCGGCGCACTCCAATTTTGGCGTAGGTGATAGAAAACCTACGGGCCGGTAATTTGGCGTTAAGTCCAAGGCTTCGGAGCTTTGAGTTGACCAGTGCATAATTGCCGATGAGTCTCTTGGCTCGTTTCTCAAGCTGATATTTCAAAGTTAAGGTCAAATAATTTATTTAAATTTGGTACTTGTGAACGTCAAGATTTACGGCTAAAAAATAAAGTGGCTCTAGTTGTCCATTTGCAAAGATTTATTTTTATGGAGAACGTTTTGGTTGAACCGCCTTAAATAATGGACCAGTACACCATTCACATTGAACTTATGTTTAATCAAGGTAGAGCAGCTGTTCCGGCATGATGTACCGTCTCAGCTATACTAGGATTCCCAATGGTTTAGCAGCCAGTTAAAAGCATTTGCCGCAATATATCCATACTTTAATATTGTAAATGCGAATGTGTGTCTGTTTGTCTGTTACCTCTTCACGCTTAAACCGCTGAACCGATTTAGATGAAATTTGGTATAGAGATAGTTTGAGTCCCGGGAAAGGACATAGGATAGTTTTTATCCCAGAAATCAACCTTTAATGGCGTGAAAACGGGGTTGAAGTTTATTTTTGATTCGTCATCATTGTATTTAGGCACTTGATAAAAATAAATAAACATAAATTCAAGGCTTTTTGAATAAATTTAGAAGTATCTTAAAAATTAAAATGACTGCCTAAAGTAACTATTCCACACGGACGAAGGACAATGCAAAACGAATAAATATGTCACATCCTTATAGCAAATACCTAATACCATAATACATAAATACCATAATAAAAAGTAAATAAAGTAAATCATTTTCCTTTCTCGACAAGCGATAATTAAAATAACGATGTTTCATTTACTGAAACGTTATAATTACACAGCAACACAAATTATAATTAATCCCTAATTAATAGACTTGTCAACATTCCAAGTTCTCAGTTGGAAAACGACGGTTATATCAAAAGTTTAAGATGATAAAAGGTCTTCTATTAATTGTTGTCGTTGAGATGTTAAATTGGAAATGCGGTTGGCATTTTACCTACTTATATTATTAGTTTGAATGTTTGTGGGAATGGATGACTGTATGTTAGTCTTTCACTCAACAACCGCTGAACAGATTTTGGTGATACTGTGCAGTAATATAGCTCAAAGAGATGTCAGCATAGAAGACGGGGCGCGCTAGAGCCATAGCCTGCTAGGTTTGTGGAATTTGTTCGAAAGAATCACCGCAGCCCTGGAACGCAAAGGGCTTTAGAAGGAACACGGATGGGTTTTAGTCAGCGGAAGAAGTCATTTGATGATTTCTCATTTTTTTTTTAAATAGGGCCGGTACAATAGGGTATTTGACAAAAACAATCTAATTAGTCCGTCAGATAGATTTCCAAAAAATATTGGACTCGTATTTTTTCTTTTGTCACGTAAACAAAAAATTAATACGATACAGTGCGTTGAAAACTCGTGTGACGTCACTTACCAGTACACTTTTTATTGGAAAGTGACGTTACAAGCCCCCACTCCTTATCTTTGATGCTGATTTGAAAAAAATCTGATTTTAAATCAATATAAATGACGAAGATAAACTTCGTATTTTTTATTGATTTGAAAAAATACGTACGTACCTATGCAATATTTTTCGATAATCTAACTGACGGACGAAATAGAATCATATTTTTTAATCCAGGCAATAATCCCCATGCAAATAAGATTTTACTTTTTATCGTTCAACAATTATCTTTTACCGGTTTTTCTAGTTTTATAGTTTTGCAAAACATGTTCTGTTTATATGAAATCCCCTGCTTTATTAAAAATCCTTCCAAAGCTGATTTGAAAAATTTCATTAGCAAAATCTCTTTTTTTGGGAGTATCCCATTTCAACCTGGGAGGTTGTTGACTGCTTAACCGGACTTGCTTATCGCCACAGGCAAGTCCGGTTAAGCAGTCGACAACCTTAATCACTACATATTATTAAACAAAGTCCCCCACCGCGACTGTTTGCCTGTTCGCGATAAACTCATTAACTCCTGAACGGATTTTCATGAGGTTTTCACCAATGGATGGGGCTATTCATGAGGAAGGTTTCGGTGTATAATTCGTCCCGAAATTTGTATAAATATAAAAGCAGCCAGGGCGTCGCCAGGTTTAGGGCGTCGCTGAGGAAGGACAGCTAGGGACAGGCTGGATCGAACTAGGATTATTATTTTGGGACGAGTTTAAAACTACAGGCTCAGTGGCGCTGGCTGACTCGAGCAAGGGTCGGGCGGAATAGAACGTCAATATTTATATTCAAACATTCGAAGTGTCAAAAATGTAACAAAGCAGTGGGTTTATTTTCCACAAAATTCCACTGAAAGGCAAAAAAAACATCTGTCTCAAACATTGAAAACCCTTTGAAAATTATTCTTTCAGCATTTTTCCTAATTTTAACCCAATTTATAACATCAAAAACGTCGTACTCAAATAAATATGAATGAAAAACAACATTATTTAACAAAATAAGAAGATTTTACTGAAAATCGTCGCTTGCAAAAGTCCTTTAAATTTAAAAATTAATATTTATTTGGTAGTGAAAGATTTTTGAGTGGAAAATGTTAAAGTAAATTTGCTTTTTTAATTAATGGTTAATTTTTGGAACATAATGAGGTTTCTTTTGATTTTGTCGTTGATGGCAATAGACAAGCAAAGGGGTCAGGCTAAAAATGTTTATGCTTTTCCAACTTCGTCTATTTAGTCGTTACGCAGTGGGAACCGGAGGACGGGCGTCGTCACCGAGGAAGGCCTAGGAAAGGGGGCGTTCAAGTATTACGTAACGCAATTTGGGGGGAGGGGGGGTCTTGTAAAACGTTACGATGCGTTACAGGGGCGGGAGGGGTGTTCGAACAACGCGTTACGTACAAAAATAAACTACAATATTTTTCTTGAATTGACATTTATTAATTTAAAAAATTGGTAACATGAGAGTAGTAGACATAATTGTGAATTTTAGGTAAAAATTGTCACTTGGATGATACGTAACGTTTAGGGAGGGGGAGGGGGTACAGATATACGTTACGGCGCGTTATATGGGGAGGAGGGAGGGTCAAGAATCTTAAAAAATTGCGTTACGTAAAACTTGAACGCCCCAAACGCTGGCGTTACGTCTTGGAGGCGTTCATGACGGATTGGTCCAAGAAGGCAATACACCAGGAAGAGTGGAAGGCTATGGGGGAGACTGCCTAGCAATGGGACAAAATAGGTTGCTAAAAAAACTCAGCAGCAGTCAGGGATTGCACTCGTCATACTTTGTACCGTACAACTATTTTCTTATTGGCTCTCGGCAAACGTCGTGTTTCGTCAGTCGTCGGATTTCTGTCAGAAATGGAATCAGATTTCTGTCAGAAACACCAAGTTTGCCGAGGGACATTAGGAAAATATTTGTACTGTAACCAAATAAAGTATAGTCTACAATACAGGGTGAATTTTTAAAGTGTGCGTGGATGCTTAATCCGAAGCTATAAGAAATATCGAAAAACACGCTGATGGACCTCGGCACCAGGCTACAGGCAGTCCAAGGAGGCTATACCACTCCCAAACAATAAACTTACCAAGCGCCTTCTGCGACTGGATAGGAGCAGCCTGCGAATGGTGGCGGGGACCATCACCGGACACTGCTCACTGAATAAGCATTTCCACACACTAGGTATAACAGACAGTCCTCTGTGTAGAGCATGCATGGAGGAGGAGTAAACGGTGTCGCACGTGCTCCTTGAGTGCACAGGCGTCGCCGATATACGTAGACAAACGATAGGAACACCAAATTCACTCACAGACACCCTGANAGTCCAAGGAGGCTATACCGCTCCTAAACAATAAACTTACCAAGCGCCTTCTGCGACTGGATAGGAGCAGCCTGCGAATGGTGGCGGGGACCATCACCGGACACTGCTCACTGAATAAGCATTTCCACACACTAGGTATAACAGACAGTCCTCTGTGTAGAGCATGCATGGAGGAGGAGTAAACGGTGTCGCACGTGCTCCTTGAGTGCACAGGCGTCGCCGATATACGTAGACAAACGATAGGAACACCAAATTCACTCACAGACACCCTGAACTCTTTAGGAGGACTGATCTGCTTTTGGAGGGAGGTCGGCTGGTTGGAATGACGGCCACCATGGCCCACGCACCATACGAAACCATACCCCAATAGATAGATAGATAGATCGAAAAACACTGAAAGGAGTCTCGAGCCCAATTCTGATGAAAACTAAAACTGCATTAATGGATTTTGGTAAAATCGGTTCTCCTAGCCGAGAATCGAACCGGTTGATCTTGAAAAATAAAACACAGTGTATACACGGATCAAATTTTAGGACGTTAAAACACATGGCAAACTAAAGGAAAGTGCACTTACCTATTTTTTATTGTAAATCGTGACGTTCAAAAGTGCCATTTCACAGTCTGATGAGAGATACCGTTTTTGCGCCACTGGCAAGTGAGGTCAGCTGTTAAAAGACGTCATTACGTGCACGGAAACACAGTTCGAATTCAAATCATTTTATTAACGAGAAATTGCAATCAAGTATTATAACGTCAATAAAGCAGTGACCTGAGGTCTCGTTTTTTCGACAAAAAAAAAATAGGATATAAGTTTCCTTAAATCTCACTTAAAGCAGTTGTCGGTAGAAGAACTATATCTTAATCTGGCATAAAAGAATCGGTAGGTAAACACACAAAAAACATATAAATATATTAAGTAAACTCGCGTCGGAAGCACACAAACAATGACGTTTGACATTTCGAAGACCTCACGCTACACAAGCGCCTCTAGCAGCAAATTCGATAGCTCTCATGGAAGAAATTATTTGAATGATTTTGTTATAAATATCCGAGTTTGGCGGTTAGACTCGTAATTGAAATGACTGTCCAAACACAAGAGCCACTCGAATCAATACAGCAAGGCTTAAGGTATTCAAAATCAATGAATAAAAAGCTCCCCGTCCAATACACCGGCATTTAATCAAAAAACAAATTAAATGAATCCTATTATTTGCTTCCCGACCTTTCAAGAAGGAATCAATTTGATGTTTGGACCAATTTTCCTTGTTTTTCTCTCGCATTTCATGAGGCAATAAGTATTGGTAAGGATAATATTTTTTTGGGGTAAAAAAGACATTATTTAATAGGGTAGCTTTTGTGTTTGTTTAACAGGATCGCCCTTTCTCGGGAACCGTTTATTGGATGGGGATCCGGTTCTAAAATAGGATCTCCATGGTTACTCATTTGGATATGTAGAATGAATATTTTTTATTACCAGTGCCATTTTTACCATTATAAATAGCTGTATGGTTACTGAAAATAGAAATATAATTTTATGTTTTTAAATTGGTAATACTTAATACGAATCGACGATTTTGTCGATAAGTAGGTGTGATTTGTGCGGATTTCTGAAAAGGAATTTTACAAAAAAATCAAATAAGTCCGTCAGGTAGATTTTCAAAAAATATTTGGACTCGTATTTTTTTTTGTCACGTAAACAAAAAATGAAGACGAAACAGTGCGTTGAAAACTCGTGTGACGTCACTTACCAGTACACTTCTCACTGGAGAGTGACGTCACAAGCCCCCACTCTTATCTTTGATGCGTTTTATCTTCGTATTTTTTTATTGATTTTATATAATAACAAATACGTGTCCAATATTTTTCGATAATCTTACTATACTTTTTAACCCAGACAACATCTCTATTGAATATTTGAAATTCATTCGGAAAAAAAACAAAAACTAGCCAAGAGCGAGTTGGAGGGCACACGAGTCCAACTCGCTCTTGGCTAGTTTTTGTTATGGATGTTAGATAGGCAGTCTAACCGGATCCAGCTGAGTGCTAGTATTTTACATGGAGCGACCATGTCAAATACTAGTACTCAACTGGATCCGGTTAGACTGGACGCCGACCCCAACAAGGTTGAAAAAAGGCAGGTTGTTTATTTTCAGGCAAGAATAGAGTTTCAGAATTATGTACTCTTTCACATCTTCTTCTTTTCGAGTCGATGGTTAACTCCTTATATTATATTGTTTGGACCCAATGGGTGGCTACGTTGATTGCAGCATGTATGGCATCCATTAAATCCTCTAAAGTACAGGTGGATGGGGACTTGAGGCAGTTCAACGGTTCCAAAAAACCGAAATTCAACACAGCCTCTGTCAAACCCGTTTAATATAAAGACACTCCCACACAACTACCCGTCCCTGTTAAAACCGTAGTCGTTTTCGTCCTCGACGCCACTTCTAACACTCGCACAGCACTCTTCTGTGTGAGTTTTTTCAATAAATCTTTTGAAAGTTATCGTTTTTCATTTTGACCATTCAACAGCAGACGATTTTTAAAACGAAAGAAGCAAAGGATTACAAATCCTTTAAAATCCTTTGAATTTAATAAAAACCGTGTTTTACAATTAGATTACAGTTTTCTAGAACAGACCCACTTTTTTTTTAGGCATTGGAAATCATCAAATGACTTCTTCCTCTATGGGTGGAGCGGAAGGGCGTGTCAGACTCTTACTGACTAAAACCAATCCGTGTTCCTTCTAAAGCCCTTTGCGTTCCAGGGCCGCGGTGACTCTTTCGAACAAATTCCGCAACCTTAGCAGGCTCTGGCCCCAGCGGGCCCCGTCTTCTATGCTGACATCTCTTGGAGGCGCGCGTGGAACACAACGTGCCATCGACCCGGGCCTGGTAGTGGTCGGATAGCGAGACCCATGACAAGTCCATTTTATGTCCAGACAATCACTGTCTATTTCAGGTTTCCTCGAAGAGATCGCTTAATTCGATAGGGCCGCCCATTGTATTTTGGTTTTCGCAGTATTTCGGCATACAATTAAGTAAAACGTAAAGACAAAACAAATTTTCGACAGCAGAAACCCCACAATATGTCATACCCGTTCTACATAAAGACACTCCCACACAACCGCCCGTCTCTTTTAAAACCGCAGTCGTTCTCGCCCTCCGGTGGCCCTCGACGCCACTCCTAACACTCGCACGGCTCTCGTGTGTGTGGAGTGGCCATTACGCTCGCTACTATGATATATTGCTTCTTTGTTTTAGAGTCAGCGACGGAATATTTATAGAGAAATATGAATTTAGTGTCGTGTTTTGTTTTTAAGGGATTTATTGAGTGTTTGTTGAAAAAAAATTATGTCTTGTATTACAAATCGGTGAAACGTAACACAAAAGGATTACAAGTTGAAAAAAAATGTTTGGTAACGATACTTTTTTGTATTGTATTGCATAAAGGACGGCTTGCTCGTGTTTAAAATCAAAGTCGATTCATTTATTTTGATTAGACTATCAAAAGACACTTGAACGTCATAATTGACAGTTAAAACATTTAGTTAAAAAAGACTACAGTAAATTCCGCATATAATGACATGAAAGGGAAATGACAATAACTTCATACAAAGCGGACGTCATACGGCATAGTTATAAAACTTTTATATATAAAACATCCTGTTTTTTCCCGTTCCCGTAAGAATTTCCGGAAATTCTGTCTTAGTGCTCCCCTGCACTCCTCACGGAAGCTACATGCCAAATTTCAGCTTCCTACGACCAGTACTTTCGGCTGTGCGTTGTCTGTCAGTCACTCACTCAGTCACCAGTAACAGAAGAATTTTATATACATCATGGCGGGGCACGATCGCGCGATTTGACACATTATAATGTGAAATTATGTGAAATAGACATAAATACTAATATATTTATAATGCGCACAGCATAGGAGTGGAACTCTCTGCCTGCGTCCGTGTTTCCGAACGCATATAACCCTAATCTCTTCAAAATTAGAGTGAACAGGCTTCTTCTGGGTAAGCTCACTCCATCGTCGAGTTTGTCTCTGTCATCTATAACCTAGACAAGAGTCAAGAGCAAACTCATCTCAATTAAACAAATATACTAAAAATGGCTGGCATCTTCAACTAAATCCATCCAGAAACAAGAGATCAATCAAAACAAGGAGCTCAACGAATCATGTCACTTACTGTACTAAACATAAAAAATTACGTCGTAATAAGCTAAATCATCCGAACTTTTTATAAAAAAATTATATGAAAACCAAACATCCCACTATATTTACTTCATATAAAGCGGTTGGTCAATATAAGCGAAGTTATAATAAACGGATTCTACTGTAGTTGTCTATTCGCGATCGTAAATTTTCATTAAGAAATAGATACGCAGCAATTTCCCTGAAAAGCCTTTACAAGTAGTTCCTCTACTATTTGAAAGAAAGAAAGAAAGAAAATGTTTATTTGGGACTCGCACAAGACAAACAAACCAGTAAAATAAAATTAATGACTAAATAGTATAATAAAATAATTATCTGTGCGAGGCCAAAATGGTATGGTATTTAGCCTCTTTACTCAACTATTTGTAATAATATAGGTACTAATATTACAAACTATCCGCTGACGCAAACTTCATGCGCATAAGAACTTCAAGCTCGCTCTGAGATGAGTTTCTAAAAGTCCTTTCTTAGTGTATCTCAACACTCTCTTATATTTCGAAATTCTTCGTATAATAGGGATGTTGCCTGGATTAAAAAACATGATTCTATTAAGTCCGTCAGTTAGATTATCGAAAAATATTGGATACGGTATTTTGTCAAATTAATAAAAAAATACGAAGATAAAACGCATCAAAGATAAGGAGTGGGGGTTTGTAACGTCAGTTTTCAGTAAAAAGTGTACTGGTAAGTGACGTCACGCGACTTCAACGAAATTATCTTACCACTAGTTCGTCGCAGCGACAAGAGCTATCAAAGATAATACTCGCTCAGCGATACTCGTTTGGCGGTCAGACCTCACGCCGAGAGATCAACCAGCGGTCATTTCCACTTATAGTGCGGATCTGAGTGCTAGCTAATATACTTATTATGAATTCAACGCTTCTAAACTCGTGCCTGTTTGCGGAGCGAATGGAGCGAGTGGTGCGAGTAATCGCCCGTCGCACAAGAGCACTCGCTTATAGCCGAGCGACAAAACTATCGGAACTACACGCTTTACTCGCTTCTCGCTGATCTCGTTGGCAGTGAGACAAGTACCTAACACCCTATATAAAAACGTCGGTATGTATACAGGGTGGAACTGATTAAACGCAAACCTGAAAAACTATGCCGATAGAGCTTTTTACTACAAGCTCCCGTAGGAATTTTGGGACGAATAATACACCTAAACCTTCCTCATGAATAACCCCATCAACTGGAGAAAACCGCGTGAAAATCCATTGAGTAGTTTTTGAGTTTATCGCGAACAAACAGACAGACAGACACGGCGAGGGACTTTGTTTTATAATATGTAGTGATTAATAAGTAATGGGCCTTTTGTCTATGTGCATTACATAGACAAGAGGTCAACCATTGTTACAAAAACAAAGTTATCTTCTCCCTCTTTTTCCCAATAATTCGGGGCAAGCAACTCTTAAATAAATTACTGAACTTGCTCATATTTCGGAGAACTGACGTATAAGACTTATTAGGTAATCGTATTACTGAAGTATTTCTAATTGGGACCCGGTTTATTCCTTTGTTGACGATTTTGTATTATTATTTAGGGTCGCAATGTTTGTTGAGGGAATATTATAAGTATATTGAAGTGAAACTTCTATATAGAAGGGGGATATTAGGACTTTGATGTCACGAAAAAGCGTTACGGCTGCGTGGAGGGGGTAGACGATATATTGCGTGGTGAGAGGCGACCCGGCGGAGGGAGAGTTTCACTTGTCCGTTGAAGTTTCACTTCTACTATGTGTCCCAGCACACATTTTTTGGTATGCGTCATGCTATTTTTAGTTAGTAATCTTACTTCTTATCCTGTCCAATTAATTCTTGTTAATTATAACACGCTCTACACAGAGTGAAAAGAGTCATTTGATGATGAACCAGGGCCGGGTCGTCGGCGCGTTTTGTTCCATGCGCGCCTCAAAGAGATGTCAGCATAGAAGACGGGGCCCGCTAGGGCTAGAGCCTGCCAGAGTTGCGGGATTTGTTCGAAAGAGTCACCGCGGCCCTTGAACGCAAAGGGCTTTAGAAGGAACACGAATGGGTTTTATTCAGTAAGAGTCTGACACGCCCTTTCGGTCCACCCAGAGCGGAAGAAGTCAT
>NDFZ01000109.1:0-10214 GCA_002192655.3 Mamestra configurata | reverse complement strand
AAAAAATACAAACCAACTATGGTAAAACTGAAAATAGGCTATTGTTCAATCATTATTGTAACTTAATAATCAGTTATAATATTCCACCATCCTCCTAAATAGTTTTCCATGTTTATTCAACACGTGGCCTGGAAAGTTCACATTCAAAATGTTATTACAAAAACCTTTAATTCAAATGTCAAAACCACAAACGACCCGATAAAATGACATTTGGTTTTATGAACTACCATAAATAACAGTAATAAATAAAATAAACGTGCTTCTGTTATTTGTATGAAAATAAAATAAAACAATTAATGTTTAATTTTTGGAGGCAGGTGTTCTTTACATCGGTTTAGAGAATAAAATGTACAATATGTGAAAAAAAAATTGTTCGAACAAACTTTATGTCATGTAATGTATGGAAATAGGTCTTTGATAAATAGATTTTATGTTTGTGTGTTTTGCTTAACATACATAAAAGCATAAAACCAACTGCTTGTATAAATCTTTATTTATTATATACTCATACTACATAACTATACTAGTACACTTCTACTACTATACTTTATTAAATATTATTTTTCCTAAATTATAACAATTGTATTTCACCACTCTGGCGAACCAAGCATTACCAATCTTTAATTGAACTAGTTAGTAGTTTAGTAATCGTTGTTTCCAGAAAATAAAGGCAGATTTTTTTACGACCATGTGTTTTGAAAGTCGATAAAAAAACGTTCACTACAAAACAAAAAAAAAATCAAAGAATCCTGAAATCGAAACTCCAACTTAAATAAGTTTTAAACCTCCGTAACTCATTAATGTTATCATTGATATTTTTAATCATGTTAAATTTTATGTTTGATTATATCAATTATATTTCAGATATCATGTATAAAACGAAATGAAGCTAGACCAGGCCCTGTCATTTATCTAGTCTTATTAGACTAGATAAATACTGTTGTATAAAGTGCTTATTCTTGTTAGTTGGAATTTGTAACTCCTTACGACTGGGAACACAAAAGCTAACTGACCCACTCACATTTAGCATCTAAAAACCATTTTTGGTGTACGTGTTACGATTATTTTTTATAAAAAACCATATCTAAGGAGTGTTTCTTTGTATATAAAGCTACAGATCCTTGTCTTTATAAGTATCCATTAGAAGGTCACTGGGAGTCGTAAAGAGAAAAGTATTGTTGAAGTAATTTCATTTATTTTGTTTGCAGAGTAGAAACAGTCAAAACAATTTCTTAACATCTACAAAGGAATGCTCGCTATCTGTCCGGATACACGACAAGGCGTCAATCAAAACTTTTTCAATAATGTTTCACAGTGATTTCATGAGCTCATAAGACATCCACATTAGAGACAAGTTCAGATATTGTCCTTAGCAACGGTTCGCGTATTTTATCTCTTAAGTAATTACGAGAGCGAGAATATGTATATTCGAAGTACCTTTTACATTAAAGACATCAAAACTTGAAGCCTAAGATTACCATTAATAACAGATTGCTATCAAAGCTAACAAACGAGTAAAGTTCGCTTTAGAAGTTTCAAGAGATTTTCCTCTGTGACCAAAATTTAGGGCACCGAACCAAAACCGCTAATCGGGGAATGCTAACGAAAGTTAAACTATTCTGGGGTCTACATCAGAGACAGGAGCAATAGATTTTAAGGAGGGAATGTACGGGAGGACGTCAGGGCATGTGTCTGGCAACGTCGCTCAAAGTGACTGACTGCACTTCCCGGATTCACAGTTTTCGGTTGAAAAAACTAGCTGAAATTTTTTGTTTTGAATGAAATTGTGTAGAAAGAGCTGCGGTTTTTACAGAAAAGTTTCAATATTTTTCTGGTAGCAGTATTTTTTATGCATACATATATAACTAGCGGACGCCACGCGGTTTCACCCGCGTAGTTCCCGTTCCCGTGGAAATACGGAGATAAAATATAGCCTATGTTACTCGCTGATTATGTAGCTTTCCAATGGTGAAAGAATTTTTGAAATCGGCACAGTAGTTTCTGAGTTTATTCATTACAGACATACACACACACAAAAATACAAATTTTTCCTCTTTATAATATTAGTGTAGATAATATACGTATAGTTTGACGAAGAAAATAGCAAAAAGGTTTCTACCAATGATTAACCAACGAAAAACGCAAACAGAAGGGTATTTACTTAGGTACAGTGGCATAATTTTCATTCATCTCAATCCGTGCTCTTTGATTCCCAGTATCCCCAAACAAACATTTTAGGAAATACAATTTTTCTCATTTCCTTATCCAGGCCATTACTGATTCCCTGAATCGCGATTGCTTTTCTATTCATTCCAAAACGCTGGATTACTCCGTTCACTCTTCAGAATTGGGTCAATCAGAAATCAACGGAACGGGAATATAATTTGCACAAAGAAACAGCCAGCAATATCCAAATTAGGAGGCATGAGACGCTTCATGCGACGTTTAATAAAATGACGTATGACGTCACGGTTCTCTTACGATTTTATGGAACGTAAGAAGCCGTGTTTACGCTATGTATATAACATCGTTCGTGTATTGCGAGTAAGCGTAAACTTTATACACAATTTAGCCCTTGTTTTTAGTACTAAATGTATAGCTGTAGAATTTGTAGGATAGGTATTAGGGCAATATAGAGTTGAGAAGGGTTTTGTAGGAATACCGTGCTCAGAAATACGGGCTTGAATTACGTGGTATTTGGCTTTTGGAAGATTTGGTGGCGCGAATTTTAATCTTACCTTAAGAGGGTATATCCATAGTATTATACAACGTGTAACAGAATACACGCAATACCTCTTAAGGGGTCATTGTACTCATCATTATGAACAACTTTTGGTACCAACACTGGAATCGCGAAAAAAAATATCGACGGCCCCATACATTTTTGTGCACAAAACTCGACGCGCGACTCGCGTTTTCGGGTTGGTCCCAAAGTAAAAGTTGTTTATAATAATGAGTGCAATGACCCATTAAGAGGTATTCCGCTTATTCTGTTACACGTTGTAGAATTGAAATTCGTGTTCGCAAATACTAATCAATCTGTTCAAGAAGATTTACTTAAATCCCACTGCAGAAATGAAAGAATCTTCACTGAAACATAGCTTTTACCATGGACGAAGCAAGTTTGCTAAAAAGAAAAGACAGTGCAACCGTGAGCTTAAAGAGCTCACGCAAGAGTGCGCAGAATTCCTTCCTCTCTTTGAAACTTTGACCTTAGCAATAGTTCGGAACAGGGTAGACGTTGTCTGTAAGGAGCCAAATATTTAGCAAGCATTTTACACTTTCCTCCTTTTTCGTAACTAATATCATGAAGAGGTTAAATTCATTCATTCTATCATATATTATAAATATGACTCGTTCACGCATGAACGGGTCTTGATGAAATTTTGAAAGTTGTGATATATTGATAGGTATAATTTATAAAGAAGGTAAGTACTAATCATGCAGGAGAAGCACCGAGCGGTAGCTCATTATTACAAATAATATTTAAAAAACTGGCCAAGTGCGACTCGGACTCTCACACGAAGAGTTCCGTACCCTAAACCGAAAATAACACGTTTATTTTTAATTTTATTTCATTTTTATTATTTGAAGAAATACACACTCTGTGAAAATTTTAAGTGTCTACCTGTAACGGTTCTTGAGATACAGCCCGCTGACAGACTGATGGATAGATGGCTGGATGGACGGACGGACGGAGAAACAGCGGAGGCTTAGTAATTGGATTCCGTTGGTTACCCTTCGGGTACGGAACCCTAGAAATTAACCTCCGAAAGTACTTTCACTTTAAGAAAGGTACACTATCGCTAAATATCATTATATTGTAAAAAACTTACGGTTTCTTTAGGAAAAGCCAAGGAAGCAAAGCCGTAGGAAGACGTTGTAAAGCCCTTATTAACACCGATGTACCTCTAAACTTACACAATTTCCTTCACGTGTTCCGTTTAGATTAATGACAAAAGTGCCTAAGTAGACAAGCACTTAATCAAGTATAATTGCTCTGAATAACATAACAAACTTAACAGACTCAGTGAAGAGTTAAATCACGAGCTAGCAAGCACACACGGGAACTTCTATGCAGATATTAAACGATTTGAACGATCCAGTCAAAAGTTATGCTAGCGAACTGCACTTGTCTTTGATCGGGGAAATGACCACGTTGCCGTACAACTATTATTAGTGAGAGAGTTTTCGCCTAATTACTTCGCGATGTCGAAATTAATATTGAATGAATTGTGTGCTCAAATAAGGAACAGACGAAAGATTCCTTAGTGTGTTTCCAATTGAGAGAAGTCGTCGTCAACTTTGTGATTGGGTATTCGAGAAAAGGTAACTTTCTTGGTGTTTTCTTTTGTTTTGGCTCTCCAGATTTTTTTTTTTAACTTGATGACATTGGCTTAAAGATTATTACAGGCTGTAATTCACGTATGAAAAAGTGGGAATTTGTTTTCATATTTGAAGTTTCCAATTTTTGCAATCGGTGACTGAGTTACTGTTCACAATTAATCATTTTCTCAGAGGTCAAGCAATGCATCCACTATGTCTGCTGCAGTAACATAAAATCAAAATAATTAAATTATCCGACTCTAAGCACAATATTCAAACGATCTATCCTAATTTTCGATTTACTTTATTAATATTAATGGACACACAGTACATCAAATTATGCGGCAAACACGCGTCAACACTGTCCCAACTACATTCCAAGCATTTACCAACTCAAACCCAACTGACACCAACATTTGGGGACTGTCGCCAACATTTGGGGACCCTACACCTCCCTTATTTATCTAACGTGTTCTGCAATTTTGTGGTGAAATTTCGCAATACTCTACCCAAAAGCACAAGAAAGGGCTCAGATCGTAACATAAATAATGAACGAACATAATTATGGTGATGTCAATCTACTTCGTATGTTTCATTATGAATTCAAGGCGAGGCACAGATCATGCAAACTTGCCATCTGAATTCCTGTCGGATTAATTAAAAAACTTTCTGTATTAATCCGTTGTTTGTAGGAAAGGATTTCTTTTTATTTGGCAGATATCGGTACTGTATGGAGTCGTGCAATTCTTGATTTGCTTTTCAGAACTGTCATTTTGTTTGAGTTTTCAATACAACCTGTTACTATTTTTGCACGCTCTTTTGGACAGGGATTATATTTGGTATTGAGCGTTACGATGTAAGTCCCTCTTTGCATGCGACAGTCTTTTGAACTTCCCCGTTTTTTCTCATGCCCGCTTTCTGCTCATGTGGTTTTACACGATTTTTACGACGGATAAACTTGAATCGGGACTAATACAACTTTCATATTTAAGGTTTTGAACCCAAAGTCTATTAGTGGACTCTACTCTAGTAATAGACAGCCACTGGTTACCCTGTAACAACACACAACACACAGTAAAAATTTCAACTGTCAACCTATTACTGTTAATGAACAGTAATAAGTTGACAGTTGAAATTTATTATTTATTATATTTTTTTTATTTTTTATTGCCGCTATGACATAAAACAATATAAATAAAACAAAAGGAGACAAGAACCGAGTATTTTTTGGATATGGTACGGAACCCTTCGTGTGCAAGTGCGACTTGTACTAGGCCGGTTTAGTTTTTTAGAAAAGTCAAAAAATTAATGTTTCGAGATTTAGAAACGAAAAGCCTTTCCTCATTTATGTTTTTTTTATCTTATTCAAAAGTAAGTACATAATAGGGAACAAAAGCGAACCTTTTTTAATCCTTTCTGAACTGGAACAAAGGTTATAAATTATGAAAGAATAAATAATATTTTAAAGAATAATGCTTTCATACGTCAACAATAAACTCCTTTGAGAATTAATTTGGAAATTACGAAATATTCGCCTTTTCGGGATGACGTGGTGCCGTACTTTGCTCGGATTTATAATTTTCTCTTTTAAATTTGATCGAACTCGGGATTTTCAATAAAAGTTCCGAAGTAGTTTCTGAGACTCTTTTTGTTTTATCTGAGATATCGATTAATAACTAACATTAAGAATAACAATGTCGTGACAGAAACCATATTCAATAGATATTCTATTGGACATGTTTTACATGGCTACGTTTGAATCCTATCTTGTTATGATCTTTTTACCTACTTTTTCATAAAATTATCATCATACAAAAATAGAAACCTTCTAATAACAAATAAGTGTGAATATTATACAAGCACGTATAGAAAGAGGACGGAGAAAGTTTTCATTCAACGTTTAAAAAATCTCTAAAAACGCTGTTGAAAAAGTTCCTGTTCAACAGTGCCCAGAACACTGCTACATTGAATAGCACGTTACTATTGCCACGTTGAATGGCAATGCTGACTGACCGAAGAAAAGGCCAGTTCTCTGGTTAAGTGAAGAATCGACTAACCAGTCTCCTAAAAGCAATGCAGGTTCTTGCCTCTTAAACAATAGGAGAGGTACATAACGTGCTAAGCTTACATAACAAAAATTTACATACCTGTACAAACTCCAAAAATGTTGATCCCAACACGAATAATAAACTATTCCAATATGAAGATAAAGTACAGGCAAGCGTGATGAGTGCTCACCTACATTTTATGTCGGAATGACTCCGAACTAATTAAAACAGTGCTGAAGTTTTGCCCTTGGGGGGTAGTAAAAACTTTTCAACATGTCCTCACATGGAATTTCGGGGGCTTTGAAAACGGGTTCTGTAGTATACTGGGTTGCTTGGACCCTTTTATGTTTTACGTGAACAGATTTCATCGCCTCATTAGTCTGTCGTGTAACCTTGACTGCTGCTCAAAGGTACTGTTTTGATCTCTTTATTTCTTTTTTCTTTTTGGTTTTATGTATGTAGGTAGGTTCAAGTACGTCAGTCAACACAGCACGCAGGCAGCTAACTTGCAACTACTTTTAAACAATGTTGTGAGTGTGCTGAGTATATAATTAAAAAGTAATTATTTAATAAATTAAAATGAGTAAATAATATAAAAAATATTATTTTTTCCACTGCAATGCCAATATTTATTTCTAATGTGTATACCAAATAGCTTTGCTGACTGTAGGTACTTTTTTATACTCAAAATATATATAATGGTATCAAATACACTTGATTTTGAATAATGCAAAGGAGTATGTTAGAACTATAGCCGAAGGAAACCTGTAGTTTATGCCCTTTCAATCTGTCTAGCCTTTTCCCAACTATAATGCGATTAATTTTCAGGCGATTTTGAACCGGATATAGCTGAGTACCATTTTTTTGTAAGATGCGACTGCCAATCATCCGCCACAAAACCTTCGAGCATCTAAAAACTTACTTCTTCATATCTCTTCTCACCGCACCGGGTTTTTGTCTAATTCCTACGCTATTTCTACAATTAAACTCTGGAATATGCTTCCCCTTGACATCAAGAAGGCGGAGTCAAAGTTTTCCTTTAAGCGTAAAATCCGTAAACACTACTTAAAAGCTTGTCATTCTTAGTCGTTCTTCGTCATGATTACTATGAATTCTCTTAATCGGTATTATTATTATATATCATATTTATTAGTTTATTATTTTAGCATATATATGTATTTTATTAGTATTCTATATTTTATCTGTATGTTCTTTCCGAAATGTTGAAATTCAATTTTGTATCTTAATTTTATTCATTGTACACCTACCACAGTATAGTCTTTATAACCCAAAGGTTGACTGGTAGAGAATGCCTTGATGCATTAAGTCCGCCCATGTACCACTATTGTACATAAAGTTTAAATAAATAAATAATACTTGTGCCACATTTTGTGGCATCTCTCTACCCGTAACGGCTATCAATGATTTACGTAATAAGAACCAACGGCTTAATGTACAAAGCATGGAGAAGCGCCGGTATTTTGCGGATGATGTAGTTTACAAGCAACGTTTCGTATCTATACTATTTATATCACTAAAAACTTATTCCGCAAATGTTTTATTTTATAAAAAACTTGCTTTACAAACATTTATTCGGCAAATGCTTCTCTTTACAAATGTTTCGGATGATATTAAATCATTTATACATTTTTCATTTTTAATGTTTATGTTCTTTTGGAAAAGTCACGGTTAAACTAAATAAATCATCTTACAATACATTTCATAAACTATCACAATATGCAAAAAAGCAGACTCTTAGACATGCAACATGCAGCAGGCATGGTTTCTGTCATGGCTCCGGTGCTGCGGGGCTCCGGCGGTCCCATGCGCCTACGCGGGCTTAAATGACACACTAGGGGTAGGGTAGACAAGACTACGTGGAGTCGATTTTATAGCGATTCGTTTCTGTCACTAACTTTTGTAGCACAACATATTTACATTTTAAGACAATTTTACTTTAAACACAAAATGTGTATATGTATTGTGTAAACTTATTGGCATTATAATTACCCACCACTTTAGACATCAATCCAGTGCACAGTAATAAACCATAGGCGACTCGTCCATAAGATATTTCATACATAGAAAGAAAGAAAAAAGAAAATCAGTTTATTCTGCCTGAAAAAACGCACAGAACACAAAGAACTTATCAACTACAATAATTATAACAAAAATAAATAAAAACTAAAAAAAACACATCACTGCCAGCCAGCCCATGTCTCGACCGGACATTAATTGAAACGTGTCTCTGATCACACCACAGACAAAACAGAACAAAGTTCAGCAGTTGTCTATGGCATGACGCCCGACTGACTGACAGCGACAACAAGGAAACAAAACAACAATAAACATTTAGTGTTAAGTGAATTATTTGGTAAACTTGTTGTTGTGTTATGATGAAATGACAAATCCTATTTTTGCGCTTGTTAAGTAAAAATTTGTAAATTGATATTTAACGAACTGACAGGACNCCGAGCAAGAATCGGTCATTTGCTCAGCATAAATGCCGTGACTATGGGCAAATCCAAAAATCGCCAACGCTGATTTTCAGCAACTACCATTCGTTTGAGTGACGTAATGATGTTCCCCCCTTGTGTATAAACATAAATAAGGCAGGTAACTACTTAATTCTATTTACTTCTAATTATTCATAGTTGAGATATCTTAAAAAAATCATTAGATTAATCGTTCGTTAGTGCAAATATGTTACGTTTTTTAATAAATTCCAAACGTTGTTTTATGAGATAAAAAAAATGAATTGTTTATCAAATAATACGTTATTAAAAAAAAGTTTATTGGATAATTATTTTGTTAAGTGAATTATTTGGTAAACATGTTGTTGTGTAATGATGAAATGACAAATCCTATTTTTGCGCTTGTTAAGTAAAAATTTGTAAATTGATTTTTAACGAACTGAGCAGAACTGTGAGGTCCTGCTCACACTCATCCTGACAAACTTTGGCAAGCGATGCTTTACGTGGAAGATCGACTAACCACGGGTTCCTCTATTCAATCAATGCAATCTACTTTCTGAACCGCTAATTGTGTGTATCAAGATGAACTGTACAATATGTATTTCCACATCTATAGCATCAGTTGCTTCCCTTGTACGTAGATAATGATAGCAACGGATCATGTCAATCCGATCCCTGCATTTAAAACGCAGAATTATAAAAAAATGCCTATCCTGCTTGCCTATCAGACTACAACTCAGACTAACTGGGTAACCATTCAAAAGACTAGTGTCAGATTATTTGGCTTCTGCCTACCCAAAACGGCTGTCAAATATCTACAAATGCATGCTGAGACCAACGGCTTAACGTTTTTTCAGACGCACGAAGGAGTGGCGGTATATATAATAGGCGCCAGATAAACTTACAATAAAGTTCATTGACACGTTTGGCTGTTATTATTTAGCAACGAGCTTCTATAATTGAATCGCAATCGATGCAATATGCTTTCTAATCAAAGAATAAAGTCAAGTTGCATTTCCACATCAAAGCAACGAGCTTAAAAATCTTTGGCATCAGCTGCTTCCCTTGTACATAAATAATGACAGCAACGGATCATGTTAATCCGATCCCCTCATTTAAATTTCAGAATGTGGGTTGATAAATAGGTGATTCAGTTGGATTTTCGTTGCGTATAGAATTAAATATATATTGTATAATATACGACTTATAGGCGGTGTATTCAAGTGAACAGTGATGGTTTAGCTGTATTGTTGACAGTAATTATACCATTTATTACACGTTTGTAGCTCATAATGCGGTCGGAAGATAAGCCAATCAGCCCTTGGCGGTCTAGACAAAGTAACATTCTATATTATACTTGAATGTA
>NDFZ01000108.1:0-10212 GCA_002192655.3 Mamestra configurata | reverse complement strand
TAATTATTTAGATAAGAACTTCATTTGATTATTTTAAATGTACCAGTAATGTTTCCCGGCCCTGACCGCGTGGGTTTTATCTAAACGAATGTCTTTATATTAATTCTTCTGGACGTGTTATGTCACGGAACTGCTCCCTAAACGGCTAGACCGATTTTTAAGAAGTTCTTTGTGTGTGTTTGAGTTTGGATTCACAATATTGGACCTGGCCTGCAAGGGGGTCTAAAAATATTTTTTTAATACGAAAAGCCAGATTCGGGTATGACGTCTGTCGGGACCACTAGAGACGTACCTACCTATGGTTTTTGTTTTTTTTCATTGATAGCAAAATTTTTGTTAAGAGTCACTATTTATCCAATAAAAAACATGATTTTGCTAGTTTTGTTATGTATGTACATGTTACCTTAAAATTGCAAACGCCGTAAGATTGTAAAATATCGCGTGAAATTGTTTACTATTTTTTTTAATAAGACACGGATATATTGGAAACTATTGAATTTGGATGGAATTTATTGTATACAAAACGATATTTCGACAATTTATCGAGAAATTATAATTTAATAAAGATTGATTACAATCTTACGGAGTCCTGTTACCGGTACGTATGTCACGTAGGTAACGGTGGAAGGGCGTGTCAGACTCTTACTAACTAAAACCCAGCCGTGTTCCTTCTAGAGCCCTTTGCGTTCCAGGACCGCGGTGACTCTTTCGAACAAATTCCGCAACCCTGGCAGGCTCTGGCCCTAGCGGGCCCCGTCTCCTATACTGACATCTCTTTGAGGCGCGAATATAACGCGCCATCGACCCGGGCCTGGTGGTGACCGGACAGGGAGCCACACAACGCTCGCCGTCCGTAGGCCCGCGCCTACGATGGCCGGGGATCGCCCTGTGACTCCCGACGCCCGGGGCATCTTCTGAAGCGGCGGTTGGGGCGAAGGCCTTGTCTCTCACTCGCGCGGCCCGCCTCCTCCTATAAATTATAATTTAATAAAGATTTATTACAATTTTACGGAGTCCTGTTTCCGGTACGTATGTCACGTAACGGTAACTGGACACTTGGGAAATGTCTTTTATATTTCCGCGAAAGATACTTGTGCAAGACAGTTGCGCGAAAACTTTTGTTTTTTAGGAATGGGAAATCATCATTGACTTCTTCCGCTCTGGGTGGAGTGAAAGGGCGTGTCAGACTCTTACTGACTAAAAACCCATCCGTGTTCCTTCTAAACCCCTTTGCGTTCCAGGGCCGCGGTGACTCTTTCGAACAATTTTTTTTTTTTTTTTTTTCTTTTTACTATGTGGTTTTCGGGGTCAGTAATTACGAATATGGGGTTGGCGTTGGGGGGTGGGGGGTACGTTGCTGTAAGTGTCCCGACTGCATCACTCCACGAAGGTTGAGGAGATTGTGGAGAACATGAAGGTGATGAACAACCGGACCTTGCACACGTCAACTTCAAGTCGTTTGTGGTGCGGGTTCCGACACAACATCTCGACACGTTCCTAAAGCAAGAGTTCTGGCTGAAGGGTGTGTCTTCCGACGGTTTCGATGAAATGGCTCAGCAGTTGCCACATTTATTTATTTTAAAGCGCATATATCAATTTGATCATCATTGAAATAAAATTTAAATAAAACATTTAAAACAAAACTTTTTTAAGAAGTCATAAAAAAGTGATAACAATATAATAAATCAGTTTTGTCAATTTTTTTACGACTCTGTTACCCAAATGANCTAAAGCAAGAGTTCTGGCTGAAGGGTGTGTCTACCGACGGTTTCGCGGCAGGCTTCGCGACACCGCACAGCGTAATTCGACGTCGTCATTTCGTGTGTCTTAGTTAAAGTTATATGTTAAGCAAGATTAATATGTATTAGTTTATTTATTTTTTGTGTATTTTATCTATGGGCCTTAGTTCCCTGATAATAAAGAATTATAAAAATTGCAAAAATTCGTCACGGGTGTCCTAATCATGGTTTCCAAGATGGATCGATCGACGACGAAATTTTTGCAAAGGACCAAGTTGCAAATATTTCGTCGTCCCATGAAACAAGGGTCTATTTCCTAATGAAATGGCTCAGCAGTTGCCACATTTATTTATTTTAAAGCGCATAGATCACTTTGATCATCATTGAAATAAAATTTAAATAAAAAAACAGTATCGTAAAAACAGTAAAACCGTTGAATACATTTAAAACAAAACTTTTTTAAGAAAAAAAGTGATAACAATATAATAAATCAGTTTTGTCAATTTTTTTACGACTCTGTTACCCAAATGAGATCTTTTCTGCATGTTAAATTAATGTGAAAACGAGCTCGTGTCTTAATAATAACAGCCACTCGGTTCCACCTTCAAGGTTAAGCAACTCTTGCCGAGGTCGGTCTATGGATGGGTGACCGTCTTAATATACTGAGATTGCTCCATACCTCGGAAAGCACGTTATGCTTTTGTTTCCGGCTGTCGTTTGTGGAGCTTTGACCGTCGTTCATCATCAACGAATTATCGTCGACTGCTGATCGTAAGTAGTCCCACCCCTCCAAGAGCGCCTACCATCCCGGTCTTGAGCAGTCCACATCCACCCGCTGCCAGCCACCTTCTTCAAATCATCGATCCATCGTGCCGCAGGGCGTCCCACACTACGTTTGCCCATACGCGGTCTCCACTCTAACACATGTCTGCTCCATCGACCGTCTGTCCGTCTACAGACATGGCCGGCCCACTTCCACTTCAGCATGCTGATTCTACGCGCAATGTCGGTGACTTTCGTTCTCTGGCGAATGACTTCATTGCGAATTCTATCCACCAGAGAAACTCCGAGCATTGCTCTCTCCATTGCGCGCTGAGCAACCTTGAATTTGCGGACCAGGCCTATGGTGAGTGTCCACATTTCGGCTCCGTAAGTCATTACGGGTAGGTCGCACGAGTTATAGACCCTGGTCTTAAGGGATTGTTGAATAGAACCGTCGTTAAGGGTCCGAAAAATGTAGCCCAGTAACTGTAAAATACTGGTACTTACCCTTACTACTAACTCTTTTATAATGCGCACAGCAAAGGAGTGGAACTTCTGCCTGCGTCTGTGTTTCCGAACGCATACAACCCTAATCTCTTCAAAATTAGAGTGAACAGGCTTTTTCTGGGTAAGCTCGCTCCATCGTCGACTTTGTCTCTGTCATCTATGACCTAGACTAGAGTCAAGAGTAAACCCATATTAAATAAATAAAAATAGGTACTTACTAGCTGGATCCGGTTAGACTAGTAGCCGAACCCAAAGTAGTTGGTTTAAAACTAGGAAGATTGAAAAACGTGGGATGTGTAAGATCCGCCATACAATCAAATAAATTGTTATTTACAGTTAACAAGTTGCGTCAACATAATTGAATGCAATCGACTTTTCAAGGCGATTCCTAAAAATAATTGAACTACTATCATTTTTTGTACGTATCCGCATTCTGCACTTAACGAATATGTAACAGCTTTAATTTAAAAGCTGTTCGGTTTTAAGTGATGTCATTTTTACTTAAAATTGATATTTGCTATCTTGTAAAATTAACATTTTGAAAAATATCCTGTACCTTCCTCGATACCTATGTTCGTTCGATCAATTCAAAATATTCCATCTCACATAACCCTTCATAATATTTGATGGGGTGGAAAGCTCCAAATTTAAAGTCAAAGCATTTATTTCAAATAAACCATAAACAGCTACTTTTGAAATGTCAAACTCAGACAGTCAAAAACATGAAGCTTTTGCACGTTTCAAAGCTCTCTATGGAGAAGAACGTGAACTCCACGGACACTCTTTTAAACCATTTTATGTTTTACAAAAATTGTGGTTGCTTATTTATTTTGAATTTCTTTTATGAACTAGTATTGCCAGTGCTTTAATTTATTGTCGTATCGTTATCTCCACATTGTATAACTACACATTCTTGAATCATTTACATATTTTCACTAAAAATCGAGTTTCTAACCCGCTAATAATCTTATGTTTTGCGGCTGATGAAGACAAAGATGAAGTTAAAAAAATCCCTCTTGAAAAATTACAAAATTAATCATACGACCTAAAGCACTGGTGTTGATTATTATGTCCTAATTAGTACACGGTCTGCAGGCAACAAAACATTGGTTTTCTTTCAACAGAATCGTAAATCTTCAGGTGATCAATCACGACCATTCAATCTCTAATTTATATTTTACAAGCTACCGCCCGTGTGATTGTTAAAATTATCCCAAAGGAACATATTCCCGGAATTAAAAGTATCCTATGTGTTATTCCAGACTATAATCTACCTCTGTGCCAATTTTCATCGAGATCTGTTCAGCTGTTTTGACGTGAAAGAGGAACAAAGATCCATCCATTCATCCATCCTCACAAACTTTCGCGTTTATAATATTATAATAGTAGGATTCCAGGAGACAATCTTGAGGAGCTAACAGTCATATTAAGAAGCATTATTTTATATCTAATTGCCTCAAATTGCGCACTAGGGTGATAAATAATTCATTTTATAACAAGTCACCAGTTAATCTATCATTTTGCAAACATTTATGTTGACATTTTATCTTGTTTTTTTTTTAATTACTAAGTTTTTCTAGCATGTAATTTAATTGTTTATGTATATTTTTCTGTTTGTTATGCGACTGTTTTTAATTACGATATAAGGATAATGCTGTAAATACTTTTGTAAGAACATTTGTAAGGACTGACCTGTTGGTCGAGTGGTTAGTGACCCTGACCGCTAAACCGGAGGTCGTGGGTTCGATTCCCACTCAGGACAAATCTTTGTGTGATGAGCATGACCATTTGTTCTGTGTCTGGGTGTAATTTGTCTATAATATGTATGTATTTAGAAATATTTAATAATAAAAATATATAAGTATGTTTATCAGTTGTCTGGTTGCCATAGCACAGGCTCTGCCTAGTTTGGGATCGGATGACCGTGTGTGAGTTGTCCCAAGATATTATTATTATTATTTAAAAAATCTTCTTTTTAACCGACTTCAAAAAAAGAAGGAGGTTCTCAAGTCGGTTGTATGTTCTTTTTTTGTATGTTTGTTACCTCATTACTCCGTCATTTATGAACCGATTTGAAGTCAAAGGTTAAACTTTCCGGTTGGTCCCATAGAAATGTCATCAAAATCAGTTCAGTAGTTTAGTTTTTAAATCAGAATAGCTGAAAAAATATGTCATCCAAGTAAACGAAATACGCTTACATATTTTGCTTTCCTTTTAAAATACGAGGAAACATCCAAAGACCCCGACTTCGAAGTAATGTTGGAAGTCAGTTGTTTTTTTTTTGTAAAAGAGGTTTTACCTACATTTTTTTATGTTGCATCTTTAATTTAACAACGCGGTTTTATTGATCCGGCTCGAGGTACCGTTTACCGGATCAGGTTTAAAAATAATACTAATTTCGACGAAGAAATTAGTTCAAAAATAAAGAAAAAAATATATACATAAAATCAAGCCGTTCTGCTATCGTTGGCGGTAACTGCTGTGTAATTTTATTTTGTGTATGTCTTTCTAGGGTGTACCAGCGTTTCCACTCATATCTGCTTAGCTCAGATTCTTTTTGGTAGTCATTTTCGGCAAGTTTTACCATAACATCTCCTTTCAAAGGAACTATGTAAAAAGACAGAAAATATTAAAAACGTTACAAAAGAAAATCAGTGACGGCCAAATTAAAGTTCAATTATATTGAATGAGTATATTATCCTTATTAATTATATGTAATGGAACCTTAAAAATTATGTCAACCTTAGTTATTATTTTGATAAGATGTAAATTATTTTTGTCACGATTTTATTAAACTATCGATTGACGTCAGTCAGAATATATGAAGCTTATGTATGACGTATGTCTTCTGTACTGTCTTGGATATTAATTTGTATTTAAAAATAACTGCATTGGTCAATCTTGTTGCGGAGTTGGATCGACCGTTCCAGGGCCGCGGTGACTCTTTCGAACAAACTCCGCAACAGAATACGTTTTTTTTTTAAGGATGGGTAATCATAAATGACTTCTTCCGCTCTAAGTGGAGCGGAAGGGCGTGTCAGACTCTTACTGACTAAAACCCATCCGTGTTCCTTCCAAAGCCCTTTGCGTTCCAGGACCGCGGTGACTCTTTCGGACGAATTCCGCAACCCTGGCAGGGCAACAGAATACTTACACAGTCAACTGAGTCGTGACCGAAAATGTTAAACGTTCACCGCAACAGTTTTTTTTTTTTAATAAAGATTAATTCAATTGATAAAAATGCTTACATAGTTATCAAAGTATGACGTCAAATGATGGCCAGGCTAAACCGCAAGCAGAAATACCCATTTTATTGTACAGTGCATTGCAAAAATTGATTGATACTTTTTCGTATTGACTGCTGGCTGAGCAATATTTCGCGTTAAGTGACCCCAGGCTCAAAACCTATTAATTTACGTTGCGCGCCCATTGGGTCACGGAAGTCCATATGAGTACCGAAATTCAATTGAATCGGTAAATTGGATTCGCAGCAAGTTGCTGTTGCCAGGATTGCGGAATTTGTTCGAAAGACTCACCGCAGCCCTGGAACGCTAAGGGCTTTAGAAGGAACATGGATGGGGTTTAGTCAGTAAGAGTTTGACACGCCCTTCCGCTCCACCCAGAGCGGAAGAAGTCATTTCATGATTGCCAATCATTAAAAAAAAAAAACAATTGTCTGTGACAAACGGACAGACAGACAGACACACGAGATCCCGTAATGGTTCCGTTTTTTTATACAAACCTTCAGAACCCTAAAAGTTAGTAGTTATATAAACTGATGTTGACTGTACATAACACAGTTTTTACTCAGGTATCTTTTAACTATGGGTTTGTAACACAATTCTTAGAAAAATGCGTAGTTATAATAAGGATTATAATGGTCACTTTTTATGTTTGTATGTGAATACAATATCGTTTGTTATGTATCCGGTTTCATAAGTTCAAAACAAAAAAAAATGATAACCATCATTCAATCAATATTCATGTAGAAGAACAATGGACCGAGTATACTTCCCTGGGGCAGCCCCGGCAAAGTTCCTTTTTGCAATGAAGATCGAGTCAGTTTTGTGGATTTTTTATTTTTATTTTAATGTCTGTCATTAAGTATGACGTTTTTTATTCCCCGTTTTCCATTTGTTTTTTCTGTTATGCTCAAGTACCTATAATGTTAATATTTATGAAGTCGATTGCCCTAGTGAGATCTGTTTATCGATAAAATGCAGTTGTGAGTGGTTAGTCAGGTTTATGGATGATTTTATTTGTAATATTTAGTTCTTGAATTTTTCTGGTAAACAGCTTATTGATAACCAAAAGTACCAAGGATAACAAGTATCTTGTTAACCATAACTAGGTTTTAGAGAGTCGTTTCGGCTCGCTATCTATCTTCACTTAGGCGAACCTTGTGTTGCTCCGAATCGGTGTCGCTGCGGAGCAGTTGTCGATAAAAAAAAATTGGTTGTCTGTAAAGTCGGTTTACGGACGATAGTTTAACGTGACAACGTCATAACAAAACATTGATGAAATGATTGCATACTTTTATGAATAAAATTGAATCGTTCAGCGCTCTCGCTCCGATCCTAACGTTACAATGAGTCAGTTTTTTTCATGCGTGCAGCCGGCGCTCATCGATTTATTAGACGTTGTCACGTCAAAAACATATGTTTCAGCGTTTTTGAAAAATAAAACGGCTGCCCAAAACAACTATTCCACGCGGACGAAGTCGCGGGCTAAAGCTAGTTCAGTTATAAATATCACAATGCCCCTTTCTTACAAAAAAGACACAACGTCCGTAGCCATGCGGATGTCCGTCCCGCAGAAGGCTGCAAGTGTATTTAAGGTGTACAAGCACCGGAACGATTACACGCTTGTTAGTTACGTCTCTATTCGCGGAGAGAGACAAAAAGAGCGGAATTCGTTAATTAAATTGGCTTTTTGCGTGTCGGCACGAGCTAACTTTACAACATTTAGTATTTGTTGTTTGAAGGTACGTCCACTATGGCACCTGCCATGTTGTCTCTCCACCACCGATGGTTGACTGGTAGAGAATGTCCAACTTAGTGTTTAATTTCTTTCTTGCTCTATAGCAAGATGCTTGTTCTAATAAAGAAAAACCGGCCAAGTGCGAGTCAGACTCGCGCACGAAGGGTTCCGTACCATTACCTATAAAAATGACAAAAAAATCACGTTTTTGTATGGGAGCCCCCTATAATATTTAATTTATTATTTTTTTAGTATTTGTTTTTATAGCGGCAACATAAATACATCATCTGTGATTTGAACTGTCTAACTGTCACGGTTCATGAGATACAGCCTGGTGACAGACGGACAGCGAAGTCTTAGTAATAGGGTCCCGGTTTACACTTTATTTTATTTATTTGGCACACCAACAATTGAATACACGTGTACAAGTATGAAATACAACAAATAAACTGATAGACCAGTGTACCAATTTCTTACAGACGTCCACTGCTGGACATAGGCCGCACCCAAGGGGGTGGATTTGCCATAATCACCATGCTTGGCAGGCGGGTTGGTGATCGCAGTGTGGTTGTTGCAATGCTCAGAAGCACAGAGAATGCTGCTGCCCATTCTCTGGTGAGTCAGTAGGTATTGCCATCAACGGGGAACAAAATCAAACGAACTGGCACTGAGTAATTCATAGAATAGAATAGAATTCTATTATATGTACTGTACTCTCTTTATTATGTACACCATGTTACAGAAAAGACATTATGAAGAAAAACATTACATATGTTGACACAATGGTCGGCCTTTATTCATTTTTTGATTATCGTACCCAATCATTTTTAAATAATCTAGTTATAGGTCATCATAATGTTCGGTGAGTAACTCAGAACTCACCTAAAAATTAGTGTTGTGCAAATTTTTCAGCATCAATCAACAATAATGTAACGCATTATGTTAAGCACATCATGCGTTACACTGCGATCACCAACCCTGCCAAGCGTGATGATTATGGCAAATCCACCCCCTAGGGTGAGGACTACGTCCAGCAGTGGACGTCTTTCGGCTGATATGATGATGATGACGACAACAAGCTCGCTCCTTGAGTTATGGAACTTCATCTTAACCTTAAATAAAGGTGTGATGTTATGTGTCTTGATTCATATGTTTTTTATTTATCCTAGCTTTTGCACGAGCATGTATCTCGTTTTTTCCCGTTCTCGTAGGAATTTCGGGAAATCCTCTCTTAGCGCTTCCATACACTCTCCAAGGAACCTAGATACATGCCAATATCAGCTTTTACGACCAGTAGTTTTAGTTTCTGCTGNCTTAGCGCTTCCATACACTCTCCAAGGAACCTAGATACATGCCAATTTCAGCTTTTACGACCAGTAGTTTTAGTTTCGGCTTGCGTTGCCTGTCTGTCACTGAATCACCAGTATAATTACAGGTTTTATTTTTTTAACATTTAGCAGGTTTAGTTCCCGGTTTAAACAGGCGATTATTTAAAATTCTTTGAATGTAGTTCGTATTGTTTTTGAAATAAAAATTAAGTCTTCCTTCAGTGTTTTTTACTATCTACAGTATTTAAGGTATTTTCCTTCCATGTGGCAAAGTCTTGGGACACCCTATTATTGATTGATGATTGATTAAATTTTTTGCTTCTTTGTGAACTTTCTATAACAGTTACAGAACCCATGATATTTTTGATCCAAATATTTTAGTCTTAGAAAAAGTTTTATCAGCATGCGCGTGCAATAGGCTACAGTAAGGGTCTGCCAGGGTTGCGGAATTTGTTCGAGAGAGTCACCGCGGTCCTGGAACGCAAAGGGCTTTAGAAGGAACACGGATGGGTTTTAGTCAATAAGAGTCTGACACGCCCTTCCGCTCCACCCAGAGCGGAAGAAGTCATTTGATGATTCCCCATGCTTTAAAAAAATAAATAAATAAAAGGCTACAGTAAGGGTAGGCCAGCCCATACATAATGCCAAAATAAAAAATGTCGTCCACTTTCAAAGTGGACGAAAATTCGCATCGTCAGTATCGTGATTTCAACCCTGAATAATGTGGTGAGTTTTTGGGCATTATGGGCTGGCCTACCCTTACTGTAGCCTATTACACGCCTATGTTTATCAACGACACCGATTGTAACTGTTTCTAGAGCACAGTCAAAGTCATCATTTATTTCAACTAGACCATTAAAAGGCACTTTTGAACGTCAAATTTACAGTTTAAAATT
>NDFZ01000105.1:0-10210 GCA_002192655.3 Mamestra configurata | reverse complement strand
AGTAAATAAGTTACTAAGCAATAATTGATCAAAAAAATAATTTTATCACAATTTTTCGATTTTTCAATTTTTCCCCGAAATGTTTTGTGCGCAGATTGGCTTTAAATACCCAAAACTGACAGTTGGTAACAATTTTATTTAGAATCAAAAAGATTGTTATTTCTCACTTCAACCCTCGAAAAACCCACTTTTAACAAAATGAATTGCGTGTCATAATAAAATTAACCTCGACAGAAATTGAAACGTTACAAATAATTATTTCGTGATCAAATTGATATGGAATCGATATTAATTATTTATTCATAATACGTAGCAATTAAACGTGTCTCTATTAATATTACTTGCATTGCTAATGGACTATTATGAGCTATTAATGTCGTGTCCGTCCACAGCTAGATATGAATTAGCCCATATTTATACCCAAATATATGTTAGTTTAGCCTTGTTTCAAATGAAACAGCAGCTGATTCCAGGGTTGGATCCCTTGACCCGACAAAGTGTGTATGGGGGAGTTCACTAAGACATTCTTTAGCAGCCCATTGTTTGGATCAGTGCAATGGATTTTGGAGAGTTAACCCCAATGGGAAATAGGCGACTACTAAAATGAAGCGATCATAGCTCGAATACGCTATGTTAATTTGTTCGACAAAATTGAACGCATCGTCGCGTCGACTTAGCACGTCTTCTGGTTTTGCCGAAAAAATGAACGCGATGATCTCTTTATATTAGGATGACGCTTTATAAGTCCATGGCCACAACCTATACGCTTAAGCGACACGCGGTCCGCGACCGCGGAGGAAACATCGTTTGGAGCGTGCTACGAATCACGTGCACGGGTTCCGGCTGATCTATCAATACAAGGTCGCTCAGTAGGCTTTGTGAAGGCTATGCTTGGAATCTCTCTGAGGGATGGAATCTTGAAAAACGTTATCTGGCAGTACCATGATCGACATAGCTCACAACATAAGAAGACTGAAGGGGCAAAAGGCCTATATATATGTAAACATATTTTAAAGACCGAAAATACGGTCGACTGTGGAGTCAGGCGTAGAAGCGTTGAATGTTGGGGTATACGTTGGGAAAAGCTAGATGAGGGGTGCCGAAAATCGACACAGAGTATATTGCATGCGATTGGAGATCCTATTTTCTATCTCGATCCAGCCTGTCCCTAGCTGTCCTCCCCACAGCGACACCCTAAGCCGAGCCCCGTACCCCACAGGGTACCCCTTAGTGTGTAGTCGCTTGGTTTGTAAGTTTTTAATAAACCCTGGCTAGAGGATTTAATATTTATATTAAGACTGTCACCTCCCAGGTTACTGTCCCAGCTACGAAAGGAAACTCGCAAAAAAAAACCTATTTCCAGTAATGGAATGCTGTAGGATCATGGTGATGATGAAAATAAGCAAGACGCAATTAGCGCCATAAGTCGCATCGCCTCAGGGTGAGCGTGAACGCGGCCTAATGCGATTGTTGAAGTGTCTGGACTCGCCTTAAGTTTTGTATTTTAAAAGAGTGGAGTTTCTTGCAGGCTGGTCTTCTCTAGAGGAAACGAACAGCGTACTGGCTTCTGATGTTTGATGTTTTAGCCTACAATATAATACATTGAATGGTATATAGATAACCACCGCACGTTTCGAATGTACTTCGAGATTTGCTAAATAATTCAAATGCTAATCTCTGGTCTGCGGTCAATCAACTAATCAGGCCGTGCATACTTAACCACTTTTAATTAATTGAGAGCCCTCAAGCTAACACTGGAGCTTAAATTGTTTCAGTCGGTTTTGGTTTCCAGACTAATTTTAATGTATGCAACGGAGATCCTGTTTTATTGCGGGAAACAAACCCCCGGTATCATGAGCAGAGATCGGAATAGGTAGACTATATTTATCTAATGTTCGTGGAAGTAAGTAACACAGAGCTGATAATACCTCCTCTAAAATCCCNATAGGTAGACTATATTTATCTAATGTTCGTGGAAGTAAGTAACACAGAGCTGATAATACCTCCTCTAAAATCCCGGAATCATAAACATGACGATTGTATCCCAGGATTGAAGAAATTGCAAATTATTGAATGCGCTTTGAATACATTTGAACAAAAACATTATATTGAACAATCTTATTCAATTAAATAGCTTTGTTTTCGCACAACTCTTTCTTCTTTTGATTCTTCAAATCAATAATTTCTAACTAGGTATACTCAAAGTCCAGTTCATGTTTTTATACCCCGGGTTTTAATTGTCATGATTCCATTATTGATTCCGGGAAAACAAAGCTATTTAATTTAATAAGATTGTTCAATATAATATTTTTGTTCAAATGTATTCAAAGCGCATTCAATAATTTGCAATTTCTTCAATCATGGGATACAATCGTCATGTTTAAGATTCCGGGATTTTACAGTAGGTACNTAATCAGGCCGTGCATACTTAACCACTTTTAATTAATTGAGAGCCCTCAAGCTAACACTGGAGCTTAAATTGTTTCAGTCGGTTTTGGTTTCCAGACTAATTTTAATGTATGCAACGGAGATCCTGTTTTATTGCGGGAAACAAACCCCCGGTATCATGAGCAGAGATCGGAATAGGTAGACTATATTTATCTAATGTTCGTGGAAGTAAGTAACACAGAGCTGATAATACCTCCTCTAAAATCCCGGAATCATAAACATGACGATTGTATCCCAGGATTGAAGAAATTGCAAATTATTGAATGCGCTTGTGTNCAACTCTATGTTACTTACTTCCACGAACATTAGGTAAATATAGTCTACCTATTCCAATCTCTGATCATGAGTGATATGATCGGCTATTGAACATTCATTCAACCAATCACAGCACCTAATATGCATTAGAGAATGTATTACATTCATTTAACAATCACTTTCGTTTTAAAAATCTGTGTCTTAAAAGATCCACTGCATCATTAACAGCCAGTGGTACATTAAATAAAAAAGCAGTACTTAAGAGATCGACGTCCTTAAACAAGACAGAGGTTTAGAAGAAGAAAGGGGAGGCCTTTGCCCAGCAGTGGGACACAATAGTAGGCTAAAAGAAATAGACTAGGGAAATGTGCTTCGTATTAGTGCTAAACGGACAGCGTATAGCATTATGTTACAGCATGCTCATTGTAGAGCTACAGTGCTGATTTCAGTGACAGCCTGCGTTGACACAATGACGTCAACAGCTGCTAAGGTATTGTTATTAGTATATTGCTTGACCCAAAACAGTCGTCTCGTCGTAGTCTTTGTTGCTTAATTACCGTCAGTGAAGTTCTAACAGTGGGTATGTCATTTTTGGCGGTTTGAAAAGGATATCATCGGATTAAGAATAGGCTTTCTTTCATCCAATCAGAAAGTAATAAACTTGCCAGTAGTTATTTTTAGGTTGGTTTCCACAATTTCTTATATTTATATCGCTCTCCTGTAAAGTAGTCTTTTTTGAATTACGCAATACTAGAACTTCACTGACGCCCAGCAAACCATTCACACGTGCACTCTACGGTAAATGACATGTACGTTACCCCCTAAATGACGAATGTACAAACACTGATGAAAACAAATTTAAAGCGTAATGTAATTTAATGAACGTGTGCATTCTTCACTATTGAACAACAATTTTAACTTTAAACCCAGCGCCAATCAAATTCGAATATTTAATTTTTTTAAATCTAAAACAGAACACAAACAATTCCAACATTCCTGAACTTTATCAACAGTAAAAGCCTATAAACTATTTACATCAATCCAGCGAATTCTCGCATCGCTCTAAAAATATATACCTAGTAGAGTAACCCTTGCTAGAATTCTCGAAAGCTAGAAATTTTAAGCGTCCCGGCTTTACGAAGCTCGCATTCGGAATGTTGGCCTCACACATAGGGCTAATCCCTTAGTAAGGGAGTCCCCTTTAACGAGATATTTTTTGCCTGTATACTTTATGAAACGTGACACCCTAACAAAAAAGTTTTTATTCAAAATGGCGTGCGGTGGCCGTCCTCGTTACTGGCTGGTTATTATTGACAATTGAGGTGACGTAGGTCTTTATAATTAGACAGGTTCTTTGTTACTCGTATCAAGTTTAATGGTGTAGGGATATACTACAACATGCCAATGCTATCAATATTCCGATGTTAGAGAGAGACGGAACTATACAGGAAGAATAGTACTATCCCTTTGTCACAACGAAATCGCGATAGCGTTAGCACGTCAAGGTACGACATAAAATATTATTGTTGATTTACAAACATGTTTACTTTCAATAATTCCTTTAAATGTTTCTGATGAAACTGAAATACTAAAAGCTTTCAGACAGATAAAATACTCAAAATTATTGCAAGAGTCTCCAAGGTAACTTAGGTTCATAAAATATTAGCTTGTAATTTTTTAATCTGATCAGGTTTTAAAAGGTTACTGATGAAAGTATTGCCTTTCTACAAGCAAAACTAATAAGGTTAATGGATTGAAAGTATTCACGTGAGCCATGTAGGTAAATACTCATAAAAACAGCTCAACATTTCAATTAATACATTACGACACAACGTTATTACTTCGTCCAAGAATTGGGGCATCCACCGCACGCTGTAACGCTCCCACAAACAAGCACGATGCGACAGTGCGACATCGATGCGTCAAACATAATTCATGGAAATTGTTGTTAAGGTAATATATCCATCCGTAGAACAATTTAGAAAAAGAGAAGTTCGCCGCAAAATAATCACAGCCGCAAGAGTTGGGATCTTTAAGGTTAAGCAAACCTTACTGAGGACGGTCCGTCGATGGATGACTATCTTAACATACCCGGCTGTCATTTGTAGAGTTTGAGCTAGAACCTCTGACATATGACACCAGCCGTTCGATTCTGTAAACATGCCGAAGTGAAGGCTTGGGTGTAGTGATCACGAGGTGAGCTGTCAATCCATACAATCAAGATATCACGTGATCACGGAGTGAGCTGTCATTCCATCTTGATTATATGGATTGACAGCTCACCTCGTGATCACTTCACCCAAGCCTTCACTTTGATATGTTTACAGAATCGACCGGCAGTTTAAGGATCTTTTTAACCAATTACTGGATTGCGAGGCCAGATAGTCAGCCGCACCATGAAAAATATTGGTACTCATCCGGTCACAGTGGAAGCCGACCACCACATATTTGAAAAAAGGCAGTTAGAATTTCAATCAAAGAGTCGCAACGTTACGTCACACTTGTCTGTGGAAGCCTTTATAAACATAAAATGGCGCCTACAACAGCTACATCCAGAACAACAAATATAAATTCTGTACACGAGAAATACACTAATTAACGTCTAATATCACAAATATCTTTGTCTCGTACTTAAAATTAACACAACAGCATGAATAGAACTAAAACTAAACAGGGAGATATTTTCTCAACACTCGAGAAAGCTTTGAGTCTGATTTCATTTTGTACTGGGTGTCCGTACTCCTCAGTTTGCATCAGTTCTTTGGGACACGGGAGAGTTTCTAAGGGAATATCGGTTAGTTTGGTAGCCTTTTTCGTGAATTTTCTTTCAGCGTAATCCTCGTTCTTATCGTAATAGTCATAAGTGTCATCGGGAAGGTTGTTATCTTTGACGTTTTCGCTATCTTCCTGGTCGTTTAAGTGTCTGTCAGCTGCGAGCTCGGTGACACACGATACTTTCTCGAGGGCGTTCCTCAGCGTGTTGTCCCTGGTTTCATTGCGCAATGCGTAGATCCAGGAAAGGCGGCAATTACAGCTGAGTGGGTTACCTGCAAACAGAGAGCCTGTTAACGTGTTTGTTTTACGAACAGGTTTATTTTCTCATACGATTTTTACGGCAATTTGAATATAAAGGGCTCATTTGTCTTTAAATAGATTCGATTGTCGTGAGCTCGGCGTAAAAGGATTTGGTATCGGTAATCGACAAACATGGTTGGAGATTGCAAGACTAAGTGCCTGCCTACACTTTTAAGGGATTGCTTTAATGTATGGCATGTTTAAAGAACATGATAATGCCACATATTTATGGTTTTATTGAAAGGTAGGGGACTAATAACGCTACTGTGCATCGTCGAAATTTCCCTTAGCTATAATTTTAGTAATTTTATGAGAGTAATAGACTGCTTATGTCACACATCAGGAAACCATCGTTGTTTGCGTTTTACCTTTTTTCATTACATTTAGTTTTTTTATTACCTTAAAATTACTAAGTAGATCAAGACTCATCGTAGATTATAGGACGGCATTAATTTTAAAACCTTAACCAGTATTTTAAGGGCTGCTGGGGGCTATCCCCAGCCGCCATATTGTTTTTTTTTTAAATCACGGCGATGACCTTTGTATATGGGTAGAAGGCACTTAAAGAAACAAAAAATGTTAGGAATATAGTGCCCCAAAGTGTCACGTGCTTGTTGAATTGTCTCCTAAAGTTCTACTCAAAAAATTCGCATGATCTAACATGCGCTGAAATTTTGAAAAAAAAAATACAAAGTGGCGGCGGGTGGCTATACCCCTTTTTTGTTTCTTTATTATGTTTGTAAATTTCTGAAAGTACCTACTAATCAGATTACGTATTCTTTTTTGAATTCACTGATTGAAAACTAAACTCATGCCAAGTGTCATCGGCTACTTTTAATCTCGGACAATTACATAAGCTTTTATTAGATATTCAAAATCATCCCCTAAACTTTGTGTATAATCGCACCAAACATATATATTTTCACTATGACCCAGAGCAAAACAGAAAAGGGTCCCAATTTTACGGCTTCCATAATTTTAAATTCCGTATCAAATAATTTAACAACCGCAGGGTTTTTCTTATCATTTTAATTAAAACGGTTTTCTAACAAAAGGCTACCCAATAAACCATGGGAGGTTTAAGATGTAACATTAAATCAGAGTAGCGTTGAACCGTACATTGATAGAACCCGTATATAAATCTAGTTTTCTATATGTAAGGGTGTCAAAGGTCGTACCTACGGAAGTTAACTACGTTGTGCGTAGAAAATGGAGAGACCCAGTTCCTTTCAGTAAAGGAAACCGAGGCAATAGGTCGAGAAAATGTTATGATGAAGTACAGGCCGCGAATGAGTTAGGGGTGCAGGGTGCAAACCGGAATTTTGTACTACGAACGGCAAAAATATTATAGAAATATGTTTTACTAGCTATTGCCGCGCCTTCACTCGCGTTCATATTGATTTTCGAAAATTACAGTGCAAGGTCTCTGTTCAAAATTCATCAAAGCGATTAAGGCGTGAACGCGTTACAAACGAACGCAAGTTATCCATCTACCTAACATAAGGATTTATTTTAGATTTTCTTCTCATGATGCCTTCATTGTTCAGTATTATATAATAATGTAATATCGGACCTCAATATATATTTCGAACCTTAAAAGATACAATCAGAAAAATGAGTATTGCTTTCCTGTTTTTTTTTTTTTTCGAAATACTAAAAAGCTGGTTTCATCAAATTTTTATCTCAATATTCCAATATCTCAACTTGATTGCTTCTCAAAGGATTAAGCAGTGAAAGTTTAAAGCAGTGGTTTATCAAGTGAAGGTACTGTTTACAAATTAAATGACTAACTAACTAGAGCTAGACGCATGGATAATCACATTTAAAAGGTTTCGAGATTGAAATTCCAATGAAAATACGTCTTAATTTCATGCATATTTTATTACTATCGGTTTAGGTAATTAAACAATTGAGCCACGCAAGACCCCTAACTTATCAAACCAAAAAGCCTAAGTTAAAGGAATCTGACACGAGAGCAGACTTCATAATAGCGGCAAAACGATGTTACTATAACAATAAATCATTGATGGTAATCTCTGCCTTGCCTGTACAAAAAAATATTTCAATATTTTTTACGAAAAAAAAATCGTGAGCAAGCTTCATAAATCTCTTTTGCCGACAGTACCCCAATTGATTACAAAAGTCTGTGCTACATAACACGTTGCACTGTTTCACATATGATGCTACACGAGCTTGTAACAATCAAGTTAACTCACGAGACACAGCCGGGCCTCGGGCAATCTCTGTTGCAAGCCCCGACATATGACTTTTATTCCCACGGGCACAAGGTTTAAATTCCAATGATTGAGATGCAACAACTTATCCAGTTCTAGATAAAACTCTACAGATGGCAGGAAAATATTATGTGGCTACGTTGTTTGAATTTGAACGTCAATTTTGTGTTGTTGTCAAGCCGACTTTTATCCTATTGCGTTGCTAAGACAAAAATATCCATTGACCGCCCAACGCGTATCGAATTACATGGGTTACCGAGGAGATGTCTACTGTTTTTCTTTGGTTTTTCGTCGTTATTATTTCCATATATTTTTTTTTTAATTAGCTCAAGTGGCGGATATTGAGGAAAAAACAGCTAGGCTGAAGTGGGAGTACAACCGGAGATATGGGTGAAGGTTGTCACAGGCTGCACGTCTGAAGACGTCGCCATCGAGGTCAATTTCGGTGAAGGTGGTACGCCAATCTGATGACATTTGCAGGTAAAACTTAGTCAGTGATCGCACACGACAGAGAGGTATGGAAGGAGAAAGGGGGGGTTGATATCCAGCAGTGGGACACAAATTAAGCTGTCTGTGTTAGGTGTCATTAAGTGTCTGGCGAAGATGGCTAAATTCCAAATACCACAGGTAAGTAGCGATAAAAAAATATAAGGTCACATTACATTAGGTTACATTATGTATATTCATTCAGGCGGCAGATTATTATTGGATAAATATGTGTGCCCCATTATATTCTAAATTAATTAATTAATTAATTAATTAATTTTTTTTACTTTGCATAATCTTTTTAGTTACAGTATTATATCTGTGAATGATGAATTATTTTTGGTTTCAGTTTATCAAAAGTGCTTCATCCGTTTAAAGAGATATTTATTAACATTAATAATAAGAAATTTACTAACCACAGTGGTTCTTATGTTGTCCGAAATAAAGAATTTATTATTATTTAAATAGGTGACAAATTTTAACACTGCGTTCAGTACGTCAAGCCAAAGATATCCAAGCAAAAAAAAACATTGGTTAAAGTGATTTGTTTTGACCTAAAATAATAAATTTTTCGACACACTAGAATCAAGAAGAAGCCTTGGTCATTGTAATCATCATAATAGACAACTTTCACTATGGGACCAAGACTGAAATCGCGAAAAAAATTGACTCCCCCATACATTTATGTGCGCATAACTCGACAAAATGTACTGAACAGCTGATTTTTTTTTTCGTGATTTCGGGGTTGGTTTCGTAATAGAAGTTGTTCATAATGATGAGTAAAATGACCTCTTATGAGGTATTGCATTTAAAATTCTAACTACAACAGCCGAAAGTTTTGTGGAATGGCCTACGACTTCGTCCGGGCACATGTCGGTTATCACAGTACAAAGTTCCCCTTCCCATTTCCCCTCTTTAGAGTTGAAATTTCCAGAAATCTTTCTTAGCGAATGATAATTTCATTTTTCTAGACTTAGTAGTTATTATTGTGCATTGATAGTCAATATGCCATTCTGGATAAAGGATTTTAGACTCTAGTATAGTCTCTAGTTGCTGCCGTTTATAACCAATAAGAACCTACTTGATCATCTAGTTGGAACCAGTCCAGCCACGTCTTAATGTCAGCCCACCGAGCTACGAGTGCTAGCCATTTAGCTACCCTTTCACGCCCAGTGAAAACACAGCTCAATTTCAAGGGCTGGGCTTTCAGCCACGTAAACCTTTACGACGCAGTTTTGTAGTGCTTAAATTTTATTTCAGTAATCTAGGGTAGTGTGGGCGAACTTGTAGCCAATTTGTAACAGAATATCTTGACTATAAGGCTACAGTAATATCAGATGAGCCTGTTCATTCCAAAGAGTATTATTTCGAAAGTAATTTTTAACGGATTATGAAAACAGTTTGTTGAGGTATAATAACAATTTTAATGCTAATTGCTTATGGTTATGTTATATTCTTTAATTTACCTTTTGGCTTGGGAAGGCCATTTTATAATTGTTAATTTGGCCCGTGGTAACAGGGAAGGTAATTCAAATATTTTGTTCTGGATGTAGTTATAATAACGTTCCGTTTGTTTAGCCAATGAATGGATTATTTCACGGAAATTTATATTAGGCTTAGTTTGTTTGTTTTGTTTAAATGGAAAGTTATTATATTACGGTTTTGTTTTCATTGGTTACTTAATTAGGTACAGCTGTATTGAACAGTGTAGA
>NDFZ01000104.1:0-10207 GCA_002192655.3 Mamestra configurata | reverse complement strand
CGCACAAGTCGCCCGCAGTGCGCACGCCCGCCTTGAGGGCTATCGGCAATATGCTCACCGGATCTGACGAACAGGTAATCTCAAAATATCCTTTTTAAAAAAAGAGGCACTCGTATTTTGCAAGATCTTCTTACTACTGACTACACATAGTGACTCAAAGATCTACAAATGGCATCCAGGACCTACATCTTAACGTGATTTCCGAGAAATGAAGGAGTCTTGGTATTTTATGCATGGTCATCATCCACGGACCGATAATATAGACTAGATTCTCATATACAAAGTGCTCACCTAGTGTAGTTAAAAGACAGCCCTGTGACGTAGACACAACATAGGCCCCTTTTGTTTTTGGGGGGGGGGGCTTACAACTCCATAGTAGCGTGACTGTTTTTTTCCAATAACCAGGTTGTCGTATATCTGGTTAGACAGGATGACGACTCTAACATAATTGGGGTAAAGTGGCTTTCTCTAAACTTAAAGTATGTTGGTGGGGTTCTCAAGATTACCTGTTCGTCAGATCCGGTGAACATGTTGCCGATAACCCTCAAGGTACTGCGGGCAACTTGTGCGCCAACAGCGCGGTAACTCGGGGTTACAGCTTCTACAACGTGTAACAGAATAAACGCAATACCTCTTAAGGAGTCATTGTATTCATCATTATGAACCACTTAGTTTTACTATGGGACCAACCTTGAAATTGCGAAAAAAAAATCAGCTGCTTAGTATATTTTATCGAGTTATGCGCACAGAAATGTATGGGGCAGTCGATTTCTTTTTTCCGATTTCAGTATTGGTCCCATAATAAAAGTTGTTCATAATGATGAGTACAATGACCCCTTAAGAGGTATTGCGTTTATCCTGTTACACTTTGTAGAAGCTGTAAAGATGACGCTCCAACTGTAACCCCGAGTTACCGCTCTGTTGGCGCACAAATCACCCGCAGTACCTTGAGAGCTATCGGCAACATGCTCACCGGATCTGACGAACAGGTAAACTTGTGAACCCCACCTACATACTTTAAGTTTAGATAAAGCTACTTTACCCCAACTTTGTTAGAGTCGTCCTCCAGTCTAACCAAATATACCACAACCTGGTTGTTGGCAAAAATATAGTCACACGATTCGGAAAATCTTGACAAGAGGTGTTGAGATTTCTTGTCAAGGACCCTGTACAAGGCTCTCTGTAGTCGCGCTTACGACCATGGTGCAGTTCAAACGGCAGACCCAGGAGAAGATGGCGGCACGAGCTCGACACCTACAAACAGGACTTGTGCACGCTTGTCCAAAAACGCGAGAAACTGAAACACATAAAGCGTCCCCTAGACGACTATCAATCTGCCAGGGTTGCGGAATTTGTTCGAAAGAGTCACCGCGGCCCTGGAACGCAAAGGGCTTTAGAAGGAACACGGATGGGTTTTAGTCAGTAAGAGTCTGACACGCCCTTCCGCTCCACCCGGAGCGGAAGAAGTCATTTGATGATTTCCCATCCTTAAGACGACTATCAATGCAAATTGACAATTCTCGTTATTGTCAATTGCCATTGATCGTTTACAAGTACAATTGAAGCGATTGTCAATCGTAGTGACGTGATTGAAAGCAATTGATATAAAAAAATATTGATACTCATTGACAGAAGCCATTGAAGCTGCAAATTGATCGTAGAACTGAGTCATTGACAATCGTTTCCATCATTCGTGCCAGCAGTGAAATTATCCCTAGCTGCCTGGGCAAACACCAAGTGTTGCAATGTATACGGAACGCAAACAAATTAAAAACTGCAGCAATGGAACTTCAATTGCAATATTGTTAATTACGTAGCACATTGACACATGGCATTGATCGTCTCGGGGCCGCTTAACGGAGGCCTTAACCCTGCTGTGGGCAGTACAGGTTAAATCATACGTACTCACGAAAAACCTACTCTCCTTCTGGGGTAGTCCACTCCACGCTTATTTACCATACCATAATATAATTTAACATTGACATGCAAGTAAAAAATATAAAGTAAAAAAAAAAAACTAATTAATTGATAAATTTATTAATAATACTTTTAATTGACATTATTTACTCGAACTTCACTTTGCATTGTTATACAATGCAAAGTGAAGTTAAGACTTATTACTAAAAAATAAATAATATATTTGTACACCAATTTAATTTTTCAATGGTAGGACATAGAGCTCGACTAAAATGTTTACTTAAGACCTTTATTGTAATACCTGTTTTCACAAATAAAGTTTAATTTATTGATTGATTAATGTTACCTCATACTGTCACTGCTGGGCAAGGGCCACCCCGAGTCCTCGCTACCTCGTACCCTCACGGTACACGTTCAGAGGCTCAAGACGAGTGACATTATGTGAGCAGTAGCGTGACGAAGGCGATTTAAGCAATCGCTTCAACTTCGGAAATGTCACGTGATCATTTCTGGCAATCGCATTCTTTATAGAACGGCACTTGTCTTCTCGCTCTTTCTGGGTCGGCCGCGGCCACTCACTATGATTCATCATCATCATATCAGCCGAAAGATGTCCACTGCTGGACATAGCCTCCCCTACGTGTCGCCACAACAACCGGTCCTGTGCGTCTCGCATCCATCGGCTACCCGCGACCCTCACCAGGTCAAAGTCAAAGAATTTATTTCAAATAAACCAATATCAGGTACTTTTGAATTGTCAGTCCGTCAAAAACATGAAGCTATTTCCAGGTGCACGCTCCACCTTGTGGGAAGTCTTCCGGTACGTGGTCGCCACTCCAGAACGTTTCGGCCCCATCTGTTCTGCGAGCAATGTGCCCTGCCCACTGCCACTTCAGTTTGGCAATCCTTCGGGCTATGTCGGTAACCTTGTTTCCCTTGCGGATATTATCATTCCTGATTCGATCACGCAAGGAAACTCCGAGCATTGTCCTCTCCATTGCCCTTTGGGTGAGATTAAGCCTTCTGATGAAGGCCATTGCGAGCTCTATGCTTAAGAAATAAAATTTTTTTTTTCTTACTTTCCAGACCGACCGCTGCCTCGAAGCCGGCTGCCTAAACTACATAATGGAACTCCTCCGCTGCGGGAAATCCTCACTCATGAAGGAAGCAGCCTGGGCGGTCAGCAACATACTCGCGGGCACCCATCCGCAAATACAACAAGCTATTGACAGCGGAGTGCTAGGGCATCTCTTGTATGTGCTCGCCACTGAGGACATTAAGTAAGTGTCTCTCTCATGTGCCCATAACCTTTTGAACTTCAGTGACACATATACGTGACAAAAAGTTCGGCTGATGTGTGTGCTCTGGCGTTCAGAAGGTTAACTGTCTCCGCGTGCCCACGTGGTAGTCACACTAATATTATAAAGGCGAAAGTTTGTGAGTGTGTGTGTTTGTTTGTTACCTCTTCACGCTTAAACCGCTTAACCGATTCAGATGAAATTTGGTATAGAGATAGTTTAAGTTCTGGGAAAGGACATAGGATAGTTTTTATCCCAGGAGTATGTTCCCTTTGGATATTTTACGACATTCACGCGGGCGACAGCTAGTAAAACCTAAACCTTATTTTGATTTACTTACAGGTGTCAAAAAGAAGCAGCCTGGGCGATCACAAACCTGTGCCTGGGCGGCACTCCGGAGCAGCTGGACGCGCTGATCACGGCCGGCTTCCTGGAGCCCTACTGCCAGCTGCTCGGCGCGCCGGACCATAGAGCCATCTCCGTCGTGCTGGACGGACTTAACAACTTANACGTGTCGCCACAACAACCGGTCCTGTGCGTCTCGCATCCATCGGCTACCCGCGACCCTCACCAGGTCAAAGTCAAAGCATTTATTTCAAATAAACCAATATCAGGTACTTTTGAATTGTCAGTCCGTCAAAAACATGAAGCTATTTCCAGGTGCACGCTCCACCTTGTGGGAAGTCTTCCGGTACGTGGTCGCCACTCCAGAACGTTTCGGCCCCATCTGTTCTGCGAGCAATGTGCCCTGCCCACTGCCACTTCAGTTTGGCAATCCTTCGGGCTATGTCGGTAACCTTGTTTCCCTTGCGGATATCATCATTCCTGATTCGATCACGCAAGGAAACTCCGAGCATTGCCCTCTCCATTGCCCTTTGGGTGAGATTAAGCCTTCTGATGAAGGCCATTGCGAGCTCTATGCTTATGAAATAACATTTTTTTTTTTCTTACTTTCCAGACTGACCGCTGCCTCGAAGCCGGCTGCCTAAACTACATAATGGAACTCCTCCGCTGCGGGAAATCCTCACTCATGAAGGAAGCAGCCTGGGCGGTCAGCAACATACTCGCGGGCACCCATCCGCAAATACAACAAGCCATTGACAGCGGAGTGCTAGGGCATCTCTTGTATGTGCTCGCCACTGAGGACATTAAGTAAGTGTCTCTCTCATGTGCCCATAACCTTTTGAACTTCAGTGACACGTATACGTGACAAAAAGTTCGGCGGATGTGTGTGCTCTGGCGTTCAGAAGGTTAACTGTCTCCGCGTGCCCACGTGGTAGTCACACTAATATTATAAAGGCGAAAGTTTGTGAGTGTGTGTGTTTGTTTGTTACCTCTTCACGCTTAAACCGCTTAATCGATTCAGATGAAATTTGGTATAGAGATAGTTTAAGTTCTGGGAAAGGATATAGGATTTATCCCAGGAGTATGTTCCCTTTGGATATTTTTCGACATTCACGCGAGCGGAGCCGCGGGCGACAGCTATTAAAACCTAAACCTTATTTTTATTTACTTACAGATGTCAAAAAGAAGCAGCCTGGGCGATCACAAACCTGTGCCTGGGCGGCACTCCGGAGCAGCTGGACGCGCTGATCACGGCCGGCTTCCTGGAGCCCTACTGCCAGCTGCTCGGCGCGCCGGACCATAGAGCCATCTCCGTCGTGCTGGACGGACTTAACAACTTATTACAGGTAACATGTATATTAGTTACTAGCGGAGTTCCCGTTCCCGTGGGAGTACGGATATAAAATATAGCCTATGTTACTCGCTGATAATGTAGCTATCCATTGCTGAAAGAATTTTTCAAATCGGTCCAGTAGTTTTTAAGTTTGTTTGTTACATACAAAAATATAAATCTTTCCTCTTTATAATATTAGTATAGAAGGGTTCGTTGGGAAGTAATACCAGCCGCACGGGCCCTTGAGACTCCTCCGTGTCTCGGAAACTTTGTAAGGGACGTTTCAAACAGAGATGTGAGAAGTAGTAAAGAAGTTGCACCAATGACAGCCCCAGTTTATGTCCAGGCAATTACTGTCCATTCCAGGTTGCCTGGAAGAGATCGCGGAATGCGATAAGGCCTCCCATTGTACATGTGTTTTAGTTTGTAGTTTTCTTTTATGTAATTCTCGGTGTACAATTAAGTATATAATAAATAAATAAATGTGCGAGGATGCGTAGCGAAGGATGTGTTTGTTATTATTTATTTATTTTTATTTCCTTAATTCTTAATTTATTTAACATTGGTTTTTGCCACACAACGAAAACCTCGCAGGGTTTATCTGTGTGCTGGCGAGCCATACATTTTATTTCTACATGTTGTACAATACGTTTCTACGTGTTGTATAGTGGTTATACAGTAGCTTTATGTGTATAGAAATATTTTGACTTACACTTGTAAGCTTTTCGAACCCGTTTTGTATATTGTTTGTAAGTCTTCAGGTAGTTTATTAAGAAAGTAAGGTACTAAATATTCTGCAACCCTCATTCCGTACACATTGTTGGTTTTCGGTAGATGGTATTTATTTTTTAGTGTTATGGATCTCATAAAGTCAGGTCTTGTTTTTCCGGTAAGTAACTCAGACCTATTGACTTCAGCAAGGGTGAAAAATTCAACTTTATAGAACACATTCATAACATTACAGTATTTAAACAGATCATCATCGTTGTTTTTAAATTATTTTTTTTTATTTAAGAACCGACCTGTAGAATCGCTTCACTTAATTAGTCTTGCTCAGCGCGGATTCTATTAGTTCTTAACAAACATCCCTTGCTACGCATCCTCGCACATCTCTGGTAAAACGCAGTCTAAAGCCGTTGATCCCGGCTGTCTGTCTTTAGATTATAAATATTATAATGTCGAGAAATTATAATTTAAAATAAAAAAATCGTTTTTAGGGTACCGTACCTCAAAAGGAAAAAACGTAACCCTTATAGGATCACTTTGTTGTCCGTCCGTCTGTCTGTCTGTCAAGACCTTTTATTTCGCAAACGCGTGGAGGTATTGACTATTGAGTTGAAATTAAGACCTAAATAAATAAAAACCATATACTCAAGTCTACAGTCCCTTGTTTATACAATAAGTCCCATCCAAATTCAATTCAACACATTCGTGTCTTATTAAAGGTCAAGTTTACAATTTCACTTGATATTTTACAATCTTACGGCGTTTGCAATTTTCCGGTGACATATAAATGTTAAAATAATCTACTCTTATTGTTTCAGGCGGCGGTCAAGTACGGTCAGCTAGAAGCTCTATGCATGAGACTGGAAGAAATAGGCGCCCTGGATCAACTCGAAGGTCTACAACAACATGAAAATGAACAGGTACGCCTGAAGGTGGAAGCGCCAGGGTAGCCCGCGAAATTCAAATTTTCATACATTTTTGCATTTTGCAAGTCAGTGTCAGGTTGTATGTTGATGAAAATACGATTGGCGACCGTAACAAATATGGCTTTACTGTAGAGATGTGCCCCACACTCATGAGGTGCCTCGTTTGAGGTACTCGTGATCGCAAATTGAAAGAGTTACTCGAATTTCAACATTGAACGACCTCACTCGTTCACGCGCGTCACTTAAAAATTGACATTGACATTATTGACGCGAGTACTCGCGAATGAGTATTGAGTGAGCGAATGAAAATGAACCGATTTATTTCATAATCATACAGAATTTATAATGAGTGAGATGAGGTCTCGAAATTTTGAAAACACAGAAAACAATATGATTTTGCTACGTTTAGAACGTTAACTATGAACTCTAAAAACATTGGCATTAGATTGGTAATCAAGTGTCATTGATTCGTATATTTTGGCGGTAAAAATTTTTGAGCGAGAGAAAATTATATGTGTGAGGGAGTCGACGNTAATCAAGTGTCATTGATTCGTATATTTTGGCGGTAAAAATTTTTGAGCGAGAGAAAATTATGTGTGTGAGGGAGTCGACGCACCCGGCCGCCCCGCTGCCTCGGACTATCGGCTGAATTCGGCTCGGGTTCGGCTGCTGAGGTGAATACCGACGTACGACTCCTNCGCACCCGGCCGCCCCGCTGCCTCGGACTATCGGCTGAATTCGGCTCGGGTTCGGCTGCTGAGGTCAATACCGACGTACGACTCCTCGCCTCAAATGAGGGGTTCCTCATGAGAACCTCGCGAAGTAAAATGAGGTACTCCCTCAACCTCATATAAAAATGACGAGTTACCCATCACTACTGAGTTATAATAATTAAAATCATCAATACAGCTTGTATCATTCATGTAACTCGATTGAATGTCTTTTATGAAATAACCATTCAATCGAGTTAAATGAATTTAGAGAGTTGTATTGATGATTTNCTCGCGAAGTAAAATGAGGTACTCCCTCAACCTCATATAAAAATGACGAGTTACCCATCACTACTTTACTGAGTTATAATAATTAAAATCATCAATACAGCTTGTATCATTCATGTAACCCGATTGAATGTCTTTTATGAAATAACCATTCAATCGATTTAAATGAATTTAGAGAGTTGTATTGATGATTTTAATGATTATAATTCTGTAAATAAATATGTGTTACATTACACTTCATTTTTATAATTTCTATTGGTTGAGTGGTTAGTGACCCTGACTGCTAAACCACGACCTCAGGTTTAGCAGTCAGGGTTTGATTCCCACCTAGGACAAATCTTTGTGTGATGAGCATGATCATTTTTTCTGTGTCTGGGTGTNATTGTGTGATGAGCATGATCATTGATTTGTTCTGTGTCTGGGTGTAATTTGTCTATAATATGTATGTATTTAGAAATATATAAGTATGTTTATCAGTTGTCTGGTTGTCATAGAACAGGCTCTGCCTAGTTTGGGATTGGATGACCGTGTGTGAGTTTTCCCAAGAAAAAAAAATTGTGTAAATACATATTCTGGTAACTGTTGACGTTCAAAAGTGCCTTTTAATGGCCTTATTGAAATAAACGTTTTGACGTTGAATTTCGATCTAATGCTGAATTTAAACCGGTCACATATACGAAAATGTTTATAATTTTACTCATTTTTTTTATTTTTTTTATTTTTTTTTCGGAAAACTTACAGCTAGGCAGACACAATATTAAGAGTTAAAAACATGATGATGGCCAATTACAAGTTTTCACAGATAGTAATATCTTTCATCACTACTATCTTTGTTTCTACAGATATACAAGAAAGTTCTACACATTCTGGACTCATACTTCGCAGAGCAAGAAGATCAGAATGCTCAGCCAGCACAAAACGAAGAAGAATATCAATTCGGAACAGCAGGAAACCAGAATATCAACTTTTAATCATTTTAGCATCAAAATTAATATTTAATTAGTCACAGAGTATTGAGTCAGTTGTCATTGTCCCATTTAAATGTTTTTCTCAAAGCGACGAACTCGTTCATTTGTTCGAAAAAACTGGCAGGCTCCTCTGTCGGCGTAACAATGCGATTCTGTCAACATCTCACCGTTGTATACTTAGGTGAAGTGAACATTAAGTGTGCTGTCAATCCATCCATCCAAACAAGATGGGATGACAGTTCACTTCACGCCCACACCACCTAAGTTCACACGGTGAGGCGTGGACCGAATCGGCGCTAGTTTGCCGATCAAATTAACGCGACGATCGCGTATTCCTCAATTACTGTTTTGTATTACGACGTTTCAGTCGTTATCACAGTTTTAGCTAAATATTCAAGATTTGACTATTTCTGACCAATTTTTCACTAATTTAATGATTATTCAATGAGGGTTTTCTGAACGTGCACCAGGTAGCAGCACTGAAGCGTCAGGTCCAGATACGTTTCGAAACACTTATGTTTTCCGACAGATAAATTTACGTCAATGTCATGTTTACGTCATAAGCAAAGATCGGAATAGATAAGAGTATATTTACCTAAAGTTCGAGGAAGGAAGTAACATACGAGTTGATAATACCTCCTCTAAAACCCAGGAATAGGTAATATGACGATTAAATCCCGGGATTTAAGAAATTGCAAATCTCTTATTTCGCTTTGAATACATTTGAACTAAATTATTACATTGAAAAATCTCAGTTTTTTGAGTTCGGTACTAAAACTATTAAATTAAAGAGCTTTGTCTTACATACAAAACTAATTCTTGAAAGTTTTTTTGTTTTTATCTGATTATATTGTAATCTATATTTTTTTTATATAATCCCGGTTTTAATTGCCATGGTTTAGAAGAGGTATTATCTATTCGTATGTTCCTTGCTTAGGTAGGTAAATATACTCTACCTATTCCGATCTCTGGTCATAAGTTATGTTTTCAAAGAAGAGGACCTCTCGCCTAGGTGGCGCCAACGGGGCGAAAATAGTGGTAAGCTCTCATTCGTTTAAAAATAAACTGGCTAGAATAACCAAATCTTACTATTCAGCATTTAGGTGCCTAAACAGTATTTCTAAGATTGTTACACAAATCAAGCTGGTCTTGATGATTTATATAAGTTTACTTTGATTAGCAATACTAATTAGTGAATTTTTTAACTGATAGACGCAAATCAACTGCCTAGCCTTTTCCCAACTATATTGGGGTAGATCTCCCAGTCAAACCGAATTCAGCTGAATACAAGTATTTTACGTGGAGCGGCTGCCTACCAGACCTCCACGACCCATTAGCTGGGTAACACGGTACTTCTTGGCAAGGTGAGTCAGATTTACTGGCTTCTGGCAATCTATAGACTACCAAAGATCTACAAATGACAGCCGGGTCCAACTGCTTAACGTACTTTCCGAAGCACGGAGGAAACTCGGTATGGTGTTGTACTTCGTAGCACGACCATGAACGCATTAATTATAACTTTAGGTGGTAATAAAATCCTTTTAATTTATACAATTTTAAACCACTAATATTAGAAATTTTATACCTATCAATTATCTTAAATATACAGGTCGTGCTGGGAAGATTCCTTCCTAGATTTGATTACCATCTAAAGTTATAATTAATGCGTTCATGGTCGTGCTACGAAGTACAACAC
>NDFZ01000101.1:0-10205 GCA_002192655.3 Mamestra configurata | reverse complement strand
AACTTCTCGCTTGGTAAGCAGACTGGTGATAGTACGAAAGGTTATAACCAGAGATCGGAATAGGTAGACTATATTCACCTAATGTTCGTGGAAGTAAGTAACATGGAGTTGATAATACCTCCAGTAAAATCCCGAAATCATATGGAATCATGATAATTAAAACCCGGGATTATCAAAACATGAACTGGACTTTGAGTATAGTAACAAATGATTGATTTGAAGAATCAATTGAAGAAAGAGTTGTGCGAAAACAAAAGCTTTTTAATTTTACAGTTTTAGTAGGTACGGAACTCTAAAAACATAATAAGATCCTTCAATATAATCATTTTGTTCAAATGTATTCAAAGCACAATAAGTAATTTGGAATTTCTTAAATCCCGAGATACAATCATCATGTTTATGATTCCAGGATTTTAGAGGAGGTATTATCAATTCTATGTTATTTACATCCACGAACATGAGGTAAATATCGTCTACCTATTCCGATCTATGCTTATAACCATAAGCATTTTCACGTTACGTTTTACGTTCGTTTTCAATATGTCATTTAGCACTGTATTAAAATCACCAAAAGTACGGCTAAAGACTCTAACAGTTGCGATAAATAATACGACAACACGTTATCATATTAAATGTTTTTGATTGGATTTCTATGAAAAAGTCCCATTGTACTTTATTGCGGCATATCAGCTTGGCACTTGTCTGCAGGTGAAGATCAAAGTTGTGATTTTAGTCTTATTTTTGAATAATGGGGTAATTTTCATTAAAACAAAATTGCATTTAACCGATAAATATGCAAAAACAGAAAAAAAATGATTGGTTTATCAAAAAATCAAAATTGATCAAAAAAGAGTTGAGATTTAACTATTTTATACAAATATAAACGTCGAAATGGCGTCGGTTATATTTATAAGTCTAACTATGAAGTTAGACAATCTTTCTAATTACCCCCCTCCAATGGCATCGTGAATGTGTTGCAGTTCATTAGATACAATGCATATATTCAGTAAATAAGAGATTTATGCATATACCCTAATCGTAGATTTGAACTTGTTTTAAAATAAAACTGGTCCCGTTCTATAAATCAGGCGTCAACTTTCACAAAAGTTAGTGGTAATTCAATTAGACCATAATTTACAGATGTTTTTGAAGCCTAGACTTGCCAAGAACTTGTCGAAACAAAAAGTTATGAACAAAAATATCCACGGTGACTTGTAATTTTTGTTTCCATTTTAGAAATATTGATTTCTAGAAAAACTGATTTTGCAAAGACAATGTTTACATTTGTTTCATTGTATTGTGTTGTGTGTTGTTGTCATTGTCATTGTTGTTGTGCGTATTGTGTGTTTTGTTTTCTTTTAAGAAAATTTCAGCTTATGAGCTAGCTCTAACTGATGGCAACTGTCAAGTTTTTCATCATATTAGTCACAAATCGACACCATTTACTCACTTCTCAATCTTCAATGCCTTCTTTTTTGTTTGCCCGTCTCTAAAGTTTAGTGTGTTTCTTGACCGGGATAGCGTCATCAAACGACCGTTTTACGATACCTTTAATATTTTGAAACAGTACTTAAATGTCATTATGTCAGTAACACTGCACACTTTCACTTCTATAATGGTACTTTTACCACCTCCAATAAATTTATTAATTTGTTTCCCATTCAATCCTCATGTATCACCTCTAAGATTATAACCACCAATAGATCGTTGTATCAGATTAAGGACAGATTAGTAAACGTCTAGTTTCTGATGAAGATGCATTGCAAGAGATCGACAGGTGGCTGCTACGGTACATGATTGATGCAACCATTCGCCGTGTTTGCGACAATCGGATATCATAGATCAAGTTGCCAGGAGATGTGTCAACTAATGTATTGACAGGACGTGTTTGTGTATACGGGAAATCGTTGACTGTTCGTCGTTGTTGCTGTGTAAGAGATTATTTTAGACTGTATTGTTCTGTGGTTCTATAGCTCAATTATTGTTAGTTTTCTCCTGGAAATAAAGGGACCTAAGGTCATGTACTGACGAGTTTTCATTATCATATCTGATCTGAAACTAAAGTTGTAGCGGCATCAATGCCGCCACATGAAAAACGAGGAAGCGAAATTAGTACGGCAACAAAAAGAACCGCAGCGCCATCTACGACGAACTAACAACGAAATCCTGCATCGCGTAAGCAAAGTTCTCCGTGCGATTTGAACATATACCACCAGACCACCAGACACATCAACCGTCTGCAGGAGGAACCTCCTATTTTCAGTGGAGATGTGCGGGACTTTACTCTCTGTACCGCATACTCTCTATACAGTTGCCTTGACTTTTTCGTCTAACGGTTCACGTACGCCTAGGTCATCGGACGATTTCAGTTGAAGTACCGAAAGCATTCAATTTATTTTACAAACGAGTAAATATTTGGTTCGGTTGGTCGTGTTCGATTGACGACGTACAAGCATAGCTGTTACCTAACCCAATTAGGTGTAGTAAGTTCAAATTGACATTTATAAAAGTTCTTGTAACATTTTTCTGTCTACGAGAATCGACCAATTTCGAGTCAGACTCGCACATGAAATGTTTTGTAATGTAAACTGAAAAAATCACGTTTCTTGAATGGGAGCCACACTTGATTTGTATTTTAATACACACTGAAAATTTCAGGCGAAAGATCAGTGAAGGCTTAGGAAATAGGCTTCCGTTGGTTACTTTACNCACACTGAAAATTTCAGGCGAAAGATCAGTGAAGGCTTAGGAAATAGGCTTCCGTTGGTTACTTTTCAGGTGCGGAACCTTGAAAATTACCTACAAATTATCAATCTACCTTAAATGGACATTTTAGACATCATATCAGACAGTAATATGTAGCGTGAGTCATCATAATTTTTTGTGAGCTCGTACTAAGATGACCTATGTCACATCTATTTCATTAAAATAATTATTGATCTGTGTCCCACGGTATTGTAAATAGGCTATTGGATTGTATCAATAACGGATTACCACGATGTGATACTAACTTTATAGATCTGATCTTAGTTTGGTTCATGTATTCCAATTAGGGATTGATGTAGCGACTCAATAACTACGATCGTATGTGACATTTAGTTCACAACACTAAAGTTTTGATTTAGCGTAGTGATGTTTGGTTAAACTTGATTTTGTAATGACAAAGTTGATCATACAGCTGTGTTTTAGAAGAGGAACAGTACCCATACAATGTGTTTCAACTGCACTGTATTTACATGTAATATTTCAACGGTATTATACAATTTCTGATATTCATCGTTCTTATTTATGCAACTGCAATTGCTATACTCCGAGAGGCTATTTTGTGGAAATTATGATACTTATTTATTGATCAATAGGATAATAATTTCAAAACAACCATATTCTAACCAGCACAATAGCTAACAGCTTAGCAAATTAAATGATTGAAGTTTTTTCATTCATTCACGACTCTTTCACATTCATCACGATTCTAAACTGAAAGCCACGAATGTTATGACATATACATTACAGTAACGTTAATGTAAGTAAATTTTGAATCTCCCCGGGCGTAGGGAATCGCAGGGCGATCCCAGGCCACCGTAGGCGCGGGCCTGCGGACGGCGAGCGTTGGGTGGCTCGCTGTCCGATCACCACCAGGCCCGGGTCAATGGCGCGTTGTGTTTCACGCGCGCCTCAAAGAGATGTCAGCATAGAAGACGGGGCCCGCTAGGGCCAGAGCCTGCCAAGATTGCGAAATTTGTTCGAAAGAGTCACCGCGGCCCTGGAACGCAAAGGGCTTTAGAAGGAACATGGATGGTTTTTAGTCAGTAATAGTCTGACACGCCCTTCCGCTCTACCCAGAGCGGAAAAAGTAATTTGATGATATGATGATAGTAAAATTTTACGTTCTGTTACCATAGGTCAAAAACATTCGTGATAGGCTCTCAGATTTCAGCCAAAAGACGTCAACTGTCAGCAATTGATTTCGTTCCCCTACATCCAGACATCCACACATCCAGACGTCCCCTCCCCCAGATGTCACCACTTTAGCCAATCCCGTACTTCTCACGACCAGTGGACTCTCACCAGCAGGTGGCATTTTGTTTCCATTTAAACAGTGTTGGAAAGCTTTCAAAACTCCTTCTACTCGTAGTCTAAAATAATTTGTTACTTTAACAACTTCTAATCCTATTAACCAAACACTAAACACAACTCCAGCACTTTAGTGGTCCTTCAAGAGCTAAGCTACCTACGTCACAACTCGTCCATACATAACATTCAGTAATTCCCCATTAGCTAGCCTGACTACGAGCGTTTTATTGAAACCGCTATGCATTGGGAATATAAAGGAGCAATTTCTACAGTAATGTCCAATTGTGGAGGTGGGTCAGGTATACTTCGATCCCACTGGAATACTTACAACATTGTCTGTGCTGTGTTATTTGTGTTTCACTTTATTTTAATATGTGGATCACTGGTCGGGGGGAGCGTAGTTGAGCTGTTGTGGAGTTAGCATAATGTGATACGGGACTATCTGGAGATGACGTAAGGTTGTGGTGAAATACTTTCTTCAACGTTACTTACTTGAAAACTGGTTCGTATCCCACTCCTTTTAGGTACACGATGCCGGTATTTTAGTCTAGTGCGGAAAAGTGCGCCGGTCAGCCTTCACGATTTCAATTGATATAATTTTTTTATATCAGGCTGGTTGCCAGGCATACCCAACTGATTACCGGGTGGCTCAAGACAAAATAGAACGAGGTGCATGAAAATAAATCATCAAGCCATTTAAAAAAATATATATTTGAAATTTCACTAAGGTGTTTTTGTAGAAGTAGTGGGTTGAAAAACGTTGTTTGATGTAAGTGGACATCGGTCATTGCAGCCGAGGCGGAATAAATACCCAAGTCGCAAGCAAGGTGAGACCGTTATGCAGTCGAGAGACTGCACGGACAAAGTTTGATCACTTGCATCAAAATATACTATGGTAAATATGTAGCGATATGTGCCTATTCTTAGAATTCATGTTCTTGAAGCTTTACCGCAGGATCACCCACAAATTTTTAGACTTAAACTTCAGTTTGTATTAAATTATTATGAAAATAGACCCTGGTATTTATAGGTAAGCTTTACTAAATATTGCTCTAAGGTTCGGAACCTTTAAATGCCAGGTATTTTAAACTGTTAGTTGAATTTCACAGAATTGTGTGATCCTTTTTGTAGATTGCATAAAGCTAAATATTAAAATCCCTTGCTTGATCATGTTTTGAAACAAAAAAACAACGTAAAACTATTTATAACCGGCTTAAATAAACAAAGCTACTTCTATGTTTGTTTAATAGTAGGTAAACAATCGTTTAATTTAGAAGATAATTGGTTTCTAACAAATCAAAACAAAGAAACCGAATTAATTAGAAAATTAAACTTATTTGTGTACACAAACCTGAGGTTTAGAAATATTTAAGGACCAAATAAAATGCGTATTGGTACTTCGTTTGCAAAAACAAAAGCCTACACTTGGCTATGTACAGTCGGAAAAGCTATTTGCCATGCAGGCAGATAACTTGTAGCTGCTATTCAACAATGTCGTAGGTGTTGTTACTGAGGCCATCGCCCCAACCGCCACTACAGGAGAAGACGCCCCGGGCGTCTCCTGTAGTGGCGGTTGGGGCCAAGGCCTTGTCTCTCCCTCGCGCGGCCCGCCTCCTCCATTACTGCTTTAGGGTTTGCGGGATTTACACATTGTTCCGCATACACTTTATCGAAAATATACGTTTTATTGACAATAAAGAGGAAAGGTTAATATTTTTGCCTTCAAAGTATATACTCATACCAAATCGTTTGTTCGAGTGTACCTACCTGGGACATTTCTAAAGATATTATCTTTGTGTCAAAATAACTTGGCTGAAGTGAGTAGAGGAAGCCCTACACACACCTATAAAAATAAAGAATGTTTTATTTTAGACCTACTATTGAAATAATCGATCACAATAAAAAATCTTCATATAAACTAAATGAATTTTCTTAATGTATGTATTAAAAAGACGGCTGAACTTTAAAGAGAAGAACGTACTTGTGATGGCAGTCTCCTGAGTGTAAAAATTTTAATTACACGAACCTAAATGAGGGTAGCGCATTCATTAAACGTGGAATCTCAGAAACATAATTTCGGGAATGTTTTTAATATAATAGTTGTAAATTTCGCTATGTGAGATAAGAGCTATGCGTCTAATGCTTAGGTTGTTTAATGTACCTAAACAAACTGTGGTCCAAACAACTGGTGGAGAATGGTAAATGATACTGATATTAGTAGATTAATCAACTTTTCAAATTTATTATTGATATGTTGCCTTGTGGGTGACATATTATTACTTTGTGCAAGCTTTAGTTACTAATTGGTTAGTTAGACATTTAAACATAAACAATTACAGAATCATGAGACTTATAATAGGGCAATTTTTTTATTTGCAAAATAGAGTACTTATTTTTTCTAGTTAACAATTATGAAAGAATTTTTAAAATACCTTCATCAGCGATGAAGTTATTATGCTTCAAAGTCGACAATTAGAAAGATAAGTCCGATACCAACAAATTCTATGTCGCCTATACAGCTGCCATACAAAACAGCGTTTTCGCGAGAGTTACAGATATATTTGTTCAAAATAGTTTTATCTCGTTTGTCTTTCGGTCAATTTCGATTGTATTTTCACTGTTAGTATTATATTTTTGTATATTTCTAGATAAACTGTTTAGATATTAAATTTTTTTTTAATGCATAGAACCTATTGGCAAACGACGATGTTATCTTTTACCAAATAAAAATAAAACAAAACATCAATGTTGATGCTTTAGGTTCCATTTTTACGAGCCACAAAATAATAACACTTCCCTACTATGACGCGACACCGCCCTCATGAATCCGTTGTAAAAAATTAATACCGCTATTCGTCCGGTACGGCACACACTCTCTAAAACAACGCAATATTGATGGGTTTGCCAGGTTCTAGTAGGGGTCTGAGGCTCTATAAATATGGACTGCCTTGTCTATACTTCTAGAGCCCTACACTAGTACCTGCCAAATCCATCCACATTCTAATTACAATGTCATTAACAAGGGATTGACTACGTGACATTTCAGTAGTATCACTTTGTCTACAGCTACTTAATTGTGCCCTTATTTCAGGAATTAAAAAGGCCTCTGGGGAAAAATTCATGCTAAAACTTTGTGCCAAACATCGTGAAACTGTAGTTTGCCAACATTTTCAGTTGTATGGCCTCAACTATTAAACTGTTATTGAATATTAACGCCCCATTTAAATGGCACTCAAGTTTTATGATACAGCTGTGGTAAATTAAAATGAGCGTGTTCGTGTATTGATTTCGTGGTTTGGTGTAGGTATACAATTTTTTTTTGCTGAATTGTAGCCATTTTGAAATTCATCTAGGATTAAGAATAAAAAAAACTACTAAACCGACAAATAGAATTGTTAGTTTGGTTGTTTTTTTTTATGTAAACAGTTAATTCTGTTATAATACTTTTACTCGACTCGATGTCAGTTTAGTATCAATAAACATTTTTAGGATAAATTATCTTAATTTAATTGCTGTTTATGTTTGCTTTGATTCTAAAAATTATGAAGAAAACAAACCTACGATTTAATTTTTTAAGAATGATTGACAATTTAAAATCAAATGTCAGTATTTTTTCTATCTTCTCGGCTCGATTCATTGGTCAATTTCCCAAAAAAAAAGTGGATGAAAACGATTATTTCCTTGAGAAGAGAAAGAAACAACGGTTTGTTCACAAGGGCATGGTCGATATTAGGAGGAAAATGTACCACGGTCCTAGTGGTGTTAGATTAATGACCATGTTTGGTAGCCCACATATTTTATACATTCATTGGGAGTACAGAAATAGATGAGTCAAATTAGGAGGACTTGATTTTGTTGAATTTGTTATGAACATGGGAACCAAGAACGGTCGCGTTAGAGCGAGAAGACTTATGTTTTATAGAGAATTTGGCCAAATGGCCACATTCACATAGTTTAACTAACTTCCAAGCTTTGTGAGAAATCTGTGGAACGGACGCTATCATACTTACAGACCGATTCGTTACTTCACAAAAATAGCTGATGTCACTCAAAAAACTGTTACTGTATTTTGTAGTGGTTTTTATTTGGAAGTCGGTTCTAATTTTATTTATTTATTAAAACTTAAAAACACTGTACTCACTTGTGAAAACACTGTACAAAGGCGGACTTAATGCCTTAGGCATTTTCTACCAGTTGACCTTAGGGTGGTGCAGAGATTAAAAGACGGGGCCCGCTAGGGCCAANTTACTGTATTTTGTAGTGGTTTTTATTTGGAAGTCGGTTCTAATTTTATTTATTTATTAAAACTTTAAAACACTGTACTCACTTGTGAAAACACTGTACAGAGGCGGACTTAATGCCTTAGGCATTTTCTACCAGTCGACCTTAGGGTGGTGCAGAGACAACATGGCAGGTGCAACTTAAAGAAAAACAAATAGAGAGAAGAAAAAAAATAACATTTATAAATACATCCACATAAACAAAGTTTTTAAGAAAAAACTCTGTACCGCATACCTCTACAATATGTAAAAATTGTAACAGTACATAATTGTTACATGTGTCAAGATATAATGACAAGAGATGGACAGTAGAAGCGACGAGATGGAAAGGACCTAATGGAAAAAGACGGAAGGGACGACCTATAAAACGATGGAGCGACGACATCATAACTACAGCAGGAAAAGAGTGGATTGAACTAGCAAAAGACAGAGAAAACTGGAGCAAACTGGAGGAGGCCTATACCCAAGTAGGGGTTCCTATCCAACATGCGCGTGCAGTAGGCTACAGTAAGGGTAGGCCAGCCATACATAATGCCGAAAAAAAATTGGACGAAAATTTGCATCGTCAGTATCGTGATTTCAACCCTGAATAATGTGGTGAGTTTTTTTTTTTGGGGCATTATGTATAAGCTGGCCTACCCTTACTGTAGCCTACTGCACGCCCATGCTATCCAAGATAGTAGCGCAAATAAATAAATGACACAAACAACGGCAAAGAAAAACATTATGATAAAAGCATATGATAATGTTAATAGTTTTTTTAATATTCATCCAACTATTTGAACACATTTATAAATTGTAATACCTAGGTGAAGGCAAATAAAGGCTTTATTATTATGTAAAAATTGTTTGGTCATTTTTGACATTTTTATCCAAGAATAAATCATGTTTTTTTTTCGAGTAAACCACCACAACAATAATATTATATTTACCACACCAAAAACATTCAAACAAAATCAACGTTGCCCTTAAACCACCACCTAAATGAGTTAGTAAACAAATCTAACGGAACAACACATGTTGGGTTCTTCCGTGTCAGTGCCCCATTACTGTTCACCCGTCACAACGCATCAGTATTATAATCTGCAAGGTTTCTGGTACAATTTCTCGAAACACTGACTGGGAAGAAAAGTTTCCTTAAAATACAGCATCTCTGAAAACAAAATGATCAAAGGTTACTCACTATGGTTACTAAAAGGACCAACGAGGAGCTCGTGGCTAAGTAATGACTGCTACACAGGTCGATCTTCAAGGTTAAGCAACTTACGCCGAGGTCGGCCCGTGGATGGGTGACCATTAATTAAATACCGAGACTTGTCTGAGCTTTGGAAACTTTGGAAAGCAAGTTAAGCCGTTGGTTATGGGTAGTCAGAAACCAGGAAATCCTAAATGGCGAAGTTCAATGAAAAGTTAGCCTTTTATTCGGTAATTAAACAGCTGATTACTACATCTACATATCTTATCATTTCAAAAATCAACAATCATCCATATGTTTGTCATCCATCATAGCAATTATGGCTATTCCCTTTGAACATTCATTGCAGCGTTAATGAGAAAACTCATTTGAATAATGAATCGATACAACAGTTAATTAATAATTTAAGTATGATTAATTTCTCTCTTAAAATTACTTAAAAGGATATTTAAAAAATCCAACTTAAATCTGCAATAAAGAAAGAAGCCACTCATTAGACAAAGTTTAATTAAAAATTAAAAACCCAAATTGTATAACCACGTCGTGTTATATTTTAAAATAACCACTCAAAAGGATTTGCATAAAAAGTAAAATAAGGCTCCTCATATCCCACTTTTAAATGAAAGAGAAAATTTATGTAAAGAGCATTCGTTCCC